>JAYDZE010553309.1:0-13330 GCA_034509125.1 Monilaria moniliformis | reverse complement strand
CGACGAGTTAGCCAACCTCTGCCTCCGGCGGTGAAGACAGATATAGTAGAAGTGGAGGGGAGAGAGAGAGAGAGAGAGAGAGAGAGATGGCGATGAAAAGCCAAAGGGAGCAATGAGAATGGAAGAATTCAGAATGATGGGTTGGACCCGCTTGTAATGAACCCGGATGCCTGCCAGTCGCCTCTGATTTTCCCTCTAATTTCTATTAATTAATTAATTATGCGATAATACTAATTATTATTATTATTCCGTCCGACTTTTAGAATATAAGGGGATTTTTTTTACGAAAAATATCCGGTTATTTAATTACTTGATTCAATTTCGATTAGATTATTTGGAGCCGATAATTGAAATAACAATTTCGGTTATCTGAATAGTAACATCCCAAGTTCGAATGATTTTCTCTAATATTCTTTTCATGTCAATTAATAATCATATTAGAATAAGTAACGTTTTATGACAGCGATACGGTGCTCTTCAGTCAATTTTTCAATTAAAATTAATTAAACGTTGATATTAATTGTGTCAATTTAGACAAAATCACCAATGATGTTGTTATTTATTGAACACATGGGAGGGGAATCACCCAACAAACTAATATACCAAATAAGAATATTTTTTCTTAAAAAAGTCAAATAACTTTAAATTATTCTTTAAAAAATTAAGTTAAAATAAATATAAATCATACTATTAAAAATGAATTTCTATATGATTTTTTATTGTAGATAATGACCAGTTTTTATTGCTTGGAAGTCAAATAAATCACAATTATATATAGAAAATAGTTTTTCTTCTTAAAATAATAAAAGCCAATAATTTCGAATTGTAAATAGACAAAGAATAGTTTGGTAAAAAAAATTACATGGTAGACACAATTTTCTTTATTACTTCTTCCGTCTACCAAAAATAGTCTTACTGGTGGACGGTACGATTTTTAATGTACAATTGGTAAAGTAAGAGAGAGATGGAGAAAAAGTGATTGGAGAGAGAAAAAATGGTTAGAAAGATAAAAAGTGGTGGGTTCTAGTGGTATAAGTTGTAAATAGATTGATGTTTAAAGATATTGTGTTGTGAGAAATTTTTTATATATAGAATGAAATTATTTTTTTATGGACGGATCAAAATAGAAAAACATTACTATTTTTGGAATATATAAATAGTGTTGATTTACAAAGAAAAACATTAAAATAAATAATATCATCCTCCTCCTCGCCGCCTCGCCCCCTACATATATAAACCACCCAAGACATAACTGTTGTCAAGTGATCTACAAAGAAAGTTGAGGAAGCCACAATGGGAAACGGTAATTCCATCGCCACCATTAATCAAATCGTCTTATGCAAATATACGAGTAGAAGCTCCTAGCACACTGATGCAGTAATTGAGTTTTTGGTGGATAATTTGAACCTAGCTACGCATCATTTGATGTAAAACTGCCTTCCATTTTCAGGTGACAAAAATCGGCCCAGCAAAAGGATCAAGTTTTCAAAGGTTCTTACAATTCGTCGATGCATATGATTCTATCTACACCCTTCACAAATGCGGATATTTATTGTTTTAATTTCTTGATTTAAGGATGAACATAGGGTTTCGACTGCAGAAGACTATACTTCTCACTTCGGAGAAGATTTGGAGGATGATCCTCGTGATGGTGCGAATACTTTGATTGAATTGCAGAGTTAGATTCTGCATTTATTGTTCCTTTTGTGGTATCTGTATTGAGTTGGTTGATTTGTACTCTAGGTGAGGGAAAAAAGAGGGATTTCTCGAAATTGGAACTCAAACCCGATCACATGAATCGGCCCTTATGGGCTTGTGCCGATGGTCGGATTTTCCTTGAAACTTTCTCCTCGTTATACAAACAGGCGTATGATTTCCTCATTGCTATTGCTGAACCTGTTTGCAGGTATAATTTAGTTGTGTTTGGTACAATGTGCAATATAGCACTTGATGGTAGCTGACAAATATTGATGCTTGCTTGCTAGTAAGTGTACTATAATTGGCTAAACCCAAGTATATGATAATTAACTCGGACAGGAAACTTCACTAGTGTTCTCTTTTAGTGAACTTGCTTTTGTTAGTATGTTCATGTCTTGGAAATATATTGTTCGTGAGTACTGTACATCCCTGATAATAGTGAAGCATTAAAGTACTGTCCTGTCCTGAATGATTTGTTCCCAATCGTCAGAATCTAATTTGACTGAGTAGTAAGCCTGCCATTTTAATGGAGAAGAAGGTTATATATATGGCTTTTTATAGTCATCTGCTCTTTAATAGTTGTAATGTGCATTTTGATATTACAGAGTAGGATTTAATGTGCATATTGCTCTACAGGCCAGAGTCGATGCACGAGTACAACTTGACTCCACATTCTTTATATGCAGCAGTGTCAGTGGGACTTGAGACAGAAACCATCATATCTGTCTTGAATAAACTATCAAAAACCAAGCTTCCTAAAGAAATGATTGATTTCATTCATAATTCTACGGCTAATTATGGCAAAGTGAAGCTGGTCCTGAAGAAGAACAAATACTCTGTGGAATCCCCATTTCCAGAGGTAAGATATGTTGCTATAGCTGGGTTTTAGGAAATATGGGTGCTATCATACATAATTGATGCTTTTCTCCAGGTGTTAAAGACGTTACTTAAAGACGATGTTATAGGACGAGCTAGAATTTCCTCTGAGGTATGTATTTAGGAAGATTAGCTACTACAATCTATCTATCAAAATTAATTACAGTTGTTGTACAAGATTTTGACTGCCGCTTCTTCAGGGATCACGTGGAGCTGATGGGTTTACAGTTGGAAAATCTGCTGTTGAAATAGATGGTACTCATGAAGAGTTGCTTAATGAAGCTGAGTTGGCAGCTGCAGCTGAAGAAAAAGAAACTCATGCATTTGAAATTGACCCTACTCAGGTTTGTTCTTTGATGATTTCAAGTCAAAATTTTAGTTTCTTGTTGCTTCTAATATAAACCTCTGGCTGCATTCCTGGATAATTTGTCTTATATTGGGTTTTGTAAGTATTTTGTTTGAGAGATTTGTCTAATCCAGTTATTTTGATTATTTCCTATGAATAAACTATAGTAACTTAAATTATTTGTTGAGGAGTCCTTAAAATGGTGTGCAAGCATTGTGCATATTTGCAGTGGTGTTTTTGAGAACCAACTGACTATAGTAGTGCTATTCTTGATATATGAAGTTAAGATCTGCTGCAGAAATACAACAATAGAGTTTGCCCTATTAACTCTATTGGTTTCCTAACTTTACTGATCAGAACTAGCTGGCTTTCATTAGTTATAGAAATTTTCTACTCATGCTTTCCTGTTTTGCCTTTGATTGGCTTAGGTCAATAAATTTGAGAAGTATAATGTGTCAAGTCTCTGAATTAACATAGATTGCTTTCTGAAAAATGGCTTATTTCTTGCAGGTTGAAAATGTAAAGCAACGATGTTTACCTAATGCTTTAAATTACCCAATGTTGGAGGAGTATGACTTCAGAAATGATCCGGTCAGTAACTTCAGAATCTGCACTGGGGTTAAGCAAGGAGCTTGAATTTAAAACTGTGAGTGGGAACGTCTACAGAAAGTTCCACTGATGTTGTGAACATTGCAGGTCAATCCTGATCTTGAGGTGGAGTTGAAGCCCCATGCGCAACCGCGTCCTTATCAAGAAAAGAGTCTCAGCAAGATGTTTGGAAATGGTAATGGTCTTCAGATCCAACCCACAGACGTTATTCAACACTCAAAATTTTGTGTATAATCTCTAAGGTCATCTATTATTTATCTGTAAATCACAAGCTTAAGCTGGAGATATGTGAGGATTGAAGTTAGTGTTCCTAGAGAATATTGAAAGACTTGAGGAAAAGAAGCCTCAGTTTGACATTTATTCTTTTTTAAATTCGTTCTCAATACTTTACCATGACTTAGGCAGATATATGCTCTTCCTATACTTGGAAATGGATCTGATTCCATCCTTTTAATTAATTCTATTGTGGTCTGGAGATGGGATGTGGGGCATGCATTTGGGAAAGAACTTTGTATCATGCTAAATCAAAAATTTCTGTCATTTCAGGCAGGGCTCGTTCTGGTATTATTGTGCTACCTTGTGGTGCGGGGAAGTCTTTAGTTGGTGTATCTGCAGCTTGCAGAATAAGAAAGAGTTGTCTTTGTTTGGCTACCAATGCGGTGTCTGTGGATCAATGGGCTTTCCAGTTCAAGTTGTGGTCAACCATCAAAGAAGAGCAAATATGCCGTTTCACATCTGACAGCAAAGAAAGATTCCGCGGCAATGCTGGGGTGGTGGTGACAACATACAATATGATTGCATTCGGTGGAAAACGTTCTGAAGAAGCAGAAAAGATAATTGAAGAAATAAGGAACCGAGAATGGGGACTGCTTCTCATGGATGAGGTAATGTGTCATCTGTAAATGATGTCTTTACCCTCATATATAGGGTGAATATGAAGCTTCTCTGGATTTAAGATGTGGCATACATGTTCATCTCTTCAAAATATCAGGTGCATGTGGTTCCTGCTCAAATGTTCAGGAAGGTCATTGCTCTAACTAAATCTCACTGCAAACTCGGGCTCACTGGTTTGTATTTTTCTAAGTTAAATAAGTAAATGTAATATTTATCATTCATCTAGATTTTCCTGTTGTGCTGAGTGGATGGAGAATAATTTGTTGTTACCAACTGATTTGCAGCCACTCTTGTGAGAGAGGATGAAAGGATTACAGATTTGAACTTCCTAATTGGTCCAAAGTTGTATGAGGCGAATTGGTTGGATCTTGTGAAAGGAGGATTTATCGCAAATGTTCAGTGTGCTGAAGTTTGGTGTCCAATGACAAAGGAATTCTTTGCCGAGTACTTGAAGAAAGAAAATTCAAAGAAAAAACAGGCAAGGAGATAACTGTAACTATATTTTCTTGAATCTGAGACAGCTTATAGGAAATTAGCATGTTTTGCTCCAGACTTTTCATTCCCTTAAATGGATGTCTGTTTATATATGCCATAGATGTCCTTATTTCCCGCTTCTTACCAAATATTTGGAAAAAAAATTGTTTCTTGGTGGTTGGAGTGACATTTTGCCTCATGTCCAATTATGAAACGTTACCAGAACTCAGATGGAATCATGGAAGAGGCATACTGTGTGCGCGCATGTTTGTGTTTGTGAGAGAGAGTCATAACGTAAAGCATGTCCTATTAGACAACTACCTATTGCCATTGAGCTCAACATGATCAATCAACCGTTCTCATCCTCTTCCTAATTAAATTCCTCAACTCCTCATGGAACTTGCTTCTTCATCTTCTTCAATGATCGCCATCTTCATCTCTAAGTACTAGGGGACCTATTTAATTAAGTAGCCCAATAAAAGTTTGTAAATAGAACTGTAAAGTTGAAATCCTTAATTGTATTTCGCTTGGGAACTTCTTTTATTGTGCCTTCCACCTTCAGGGCTCCAACAAGCAGATGAGAACTGTTTTCATGGTTGATTGACTGTGTGTATTTATTTCCATTCACCTCTGATATCTGTTTGTCTTTCTACCTTTCAGGCTCTTTATGTGATGAACCCCAATAAGTTCCGGGCTTGTGAGTTCCTTATCCGATTCCACGAACAGCAGCGCGGTGATAAGATTATAGTTTTTGCAGACAATCTTTTTGCACTGACAGAATATGCAATGAAGCTTCGAAAACCTATGATTTATGGTGCCACCAGGTTAGTTCGTACAACCCCCCCCCCCCCTCCTCAAAAAAAGGAAAAGAACATCCATTAGATTTATTTTAATTATGCTGTTTCGTGATATTTTTGCAACTTATAATTTGCAGCCATCCTGAAAGAACAAAAATTCTTGAAGCATTCAAAACCAGTCGGGATGTGAATACCATTTTTCTCTCAAAGGTATGGCGAGCAACTTATCTTTTCCTAATGTTTATGAATATGTCGAAGCTGCAATTGGTCGGCAACACTGAACAAGTGTGCATATATTGTTTGCAACTACCATTTCGCTTGATATAAACTATTTCAACTATTACTTATGTAGCCATGTGACAGAACCCTGATGCTTGAATTATTTCTAGAATGTCGGCACTGACTATTCAGAATGTGAATATGTTATTCGATCAAAATCAATTTACACAGGACATGTTATACATCTTAGGTTATGCCTAATCATTAGGATTCGGAGTCTCTTATGGTGATGTATGATGTAAATAGGGAAGATAATTGCTTGATATACTTTTTACAGGTTGGTGATAATTCTATAGATATTCCCGAGGCCAATGTGATAATTCAGATTTCATCACATGCTGGTTCAAGGCGTCAAGAGGCTCAACGTCTTGGGCGTATTCTCAGGGCCAAGGTAGGTTCTCCAGAAGCATGTACATTGCTAACAAATTTGATCATTTGTATGTTACACGATAGAGTGCTCTCAGAAAGAAGTCTTGAACATACACCGTGTTCATCTGTGTGCATGTCTTTTTAAGTATGAGAAAATATAGCTGGCTTTTTCTTTCTTGGTAAGAGAGGATAGTTACTCACTTCAAGCTTCCATATGGTACTCAGCTTCTTCTTAGACAATTTGTTAGCATGGTGTGGGATGGGCATGATGTTAACTATATAGTAGTTGCTTTCCCCCCTCTTCGTCATTGGAACATGTATAAACCTCGAGAGCCTGCAGACTCCTACACTTTCTGGGTGGTGACTTATGATTTTATGTATAAACAAGTACTCCCTCCTTCCGAAAATTTAAGATGTTTTAAGCTTTTGCACTAGGATTAAGGAATAATGATTGACACCAATTTTGAGAATTCATTCTCCTTTGTCACTCCCTAAACTTAATGTGATCTAAATCAATATTTAATGTATTTCTCTATCTACTCCATACTCCAATAAACTTACGGAGCTAAAAAACCAAAACTTCCAAATTCTTTTTTGTATTCAACCAAATGAATTTAATGAGGGAGTTGGAAAGTGGAAAATTTAATGGGAGATAGATAATTAATCTTGGTTGAAGAGAAAATCTTATATTGTGAAGAAAAAACAAAAGCCTAAAATATCTTATATTTTGGGAAGGAGGGAGTATGAGATTTCTATGTGGATCTTCCAATAAAATGTTTAAGATTCGCCGCTGTGTTCTCGTCTCACTGTTGTTTCTTGTTTCTCCCAGTAATTCTATTCTCTCTCTTCACATCAGGAAGTATCTTGGATTTAAGTCTTACACTGCAAGTGTTCTTGGTTGTAGGGGAAGCCTCAGGACAGGGTGGCAGGAGGCAAGGAAGAGTACAATGCATTTTTCTACTCTCTCGTATCTACAGACACTCAGGTATCTTAGGCTTCTAATTTCTGAATATGTTTCCATTTATTTCATTATTAGTTCACTTAACATCGTACTACTATTTTTGTAATGTAGGAGATGTATTATTCAACAAAAAGGCAGCAGTTTTTGATTGATCAAGGTTATAGTTTTAAGGTACCATATCAACATCCAACTATCTGATTCTACTTTCCTATGTTGCTTTCTGTCACAAATATCATCTGTTTAGTCACATTTCATTTTTTTACCATTGTAATTTATTTTAGGTGATCACAAGCTTGCCTCCTGCTGATACAGGCCCCGAGTTGAGCTATCACCATCTTGATGACCAGCTTGCACTTCTCGGAAAGGTGCTTCTAAACTTGAGTAGCTCATCATATAATTTGAGACGTTATCTATCTCCTTCTAAAATGCTAATACCCTACTCGTTTTTCACCTAAAATGTGCTAAGTGCAGGCGACAATGAAGTTGGGCTGGAGCAACTAGAAGAAGATGTAGATGACATTGCTTTTCAGAAAGTTCGTCGTTCAGCTGGATCCATGAGTGAAATGTCTGGAGCCAACGGAAGGGTATACATGGAATACAGGTATGCATCATGCTACACTTGTCATTTTGGTTGTGAAATACCGTATGATGTAGCTGACCTAGTTTGTCTCTTAATTGCAGTACTAGTAAAAAGCTACACGGCCAGATGAAGAGCAAACATAAGGATCCAGCAAAGAGGCATCATTTATTCAAGAAACGGTTTAGCTGATGCATCGACTTCAAGAATCTCCATACATCGAAAGTTTTGATAAACAATCGGTTTCGCTCCGGTTACTGGTTAACCGATATTGACGAACCAAATTATCAAACCTAATCGAAACTAAAGAGAAACGTGTATAGTAAAGATTGTAATATCATATTGTTAGTTGTGCTCCACAAAAACTCGGATTTTAGTTGTGTTCTTGTGATAGGTATACTTCCTTATCAGGAATAAGCTATGCCTTTGCACTTTGAGGAACATTTTTCTTATATGCGAGTTCTTTTATTATTGCTTACTGTACTTACAAATTATGAAGGGTTTATTGCCTTGTCCATCGATTGAACTTTATGTTGCTGCACTTTTTGAAGTAAAAAGGTTAGGGATGTCCTAGCATCAATTCGAAAGTAATGTTGTAATTATGTGTCACATCCATACTTTATTAAGGATAATAAAGCTCGTTGATCATAATTGGAGTGGGGATTAAGGGTGGAATTAGAAAAGCGATAGAAAATTAATATACATTTCACGAATATTAACTGACCGTTTCAGAACTTATTCAGCACACATGTCTTCTCATTGAACAAACCAAAATATATGTACATATATTTGAAATTATTGTTACGCCACCACAACAAAGCATGAGTGTTTAAGAAAATCTCAATTCATTGAAGTAATTAAATCAGGCAATTTAATTACTCAAAATTAATACGAAGATTAATTAATTAAGTTTAGAATCTTTCTTGAATCATAGGATTTAATTTCTTATGAATTAATCCTTAGATTAATTTATTCCAACCTTTTCTTTTCGAAAATTAATTAAGAGGGAATTAACTTAATCAAGCCTAAGTACTTAAATTAATCAAGTACTAAATTAATCCAAGATAATTGAGCTACTAAACAATTAATGGACACTTAATCCAATTAATTAAATTAATACAACTCCATTAGTCCAAAATATTTAGTTAAATTGACTCATTACCCAAACCCATTCTTTTATTTAATTGAAGCCCAAGAAAAGCCATCCTATTTAATTTATTAGGCCCAACCTAAATAAATTTAAGTCCAAGCATCTATTCCATGGCCTAATTCTCGTAGGCCCATACTTAAATTCCTTAAGCCCCCAATTTTGAACCCATCATCTTTAGTGAATCGATCCGATTCAGTTTAATCCGAACCAGTTCTAGGGTTTAAACCCATATTCACTCATACACTCACTCTCAGTCGCACACACTCACCCTCTCATCTCTCTCTCTCTTCCTCTCCTCTTATTCTCTCTCACTCTCCTACCGCTGGCTCCACCTTCACGCGGCGCCGCCGCTGTCGCCGGCCGGCGCCGCCACCGAAGCCGATGTTGCCTCTTCTTTCTCCGCGACCCTTTTTCCATATCCCTCATCTCTCGTATCTTTCTCTTTCTCACCCCCTTTTCTCTCTCTTTCTTCTCCACACGCCGTCTCCACTGCGGCCGGTGACGACGTCGTTGTCTCCTCCCCCGGCGACACTCCTCCTATTTTCTTTCTCGGATCTCTCTTTTCTCACTCTCTACCTCGTATCTCACTTCTTCCTCTCTCTCTATCTCGCCACTCTCTCTCTCCCTGCTGCCGTCACCTTCACGCCACTGCCACCTCCGTCGTCGCCAACGCTGATCTGTAGCGCCGCCACCTCTCTGCCGAGTCGTTGCCTCATTTCTCATCTCTCTCTCTGTTCGCTCTCATTTCCTTATCTTTCTCCATCTCTCTTTCTCTTTCTCTCTCTCTTTCTTTCTTTCGGGCATTGCCCACCGCCGTGTCGCCGTCAACTGTTGTTTCGGCCATGCATGTGACGGAAGAGAGTAGATCTACCTCCCTTCGTCCCGTCGTCCCATTTCCGGTCTCGGCCCGCTTTGGCCGTCATTCCACCGCCGCCGCCGCCTGTAAGTTCTCCCTCTCCCTCTTTTTATTTATTTATATTTTTTATATATATACTCAAACCCTAGTTAACCTCTCTCTTTTTTTCGGCGACTGTCACCGCCGCCGTCGTCGCCGACCACCGGCTGTCGCCACCACCACGACGCCGTGCCGGCCGCCGCCGCCACCACCGCGCCTCGCCGACAGCCTCTATTGTGACCATTGTCGGGTCGCGTTGAGGGGCTACCCGTGTTAGGGCAGTCCCCACACCGTCTCATTTCGCCTTCCGAGGTTGCCTTGACGTCGTCGGTTCGCCGACGTGCGAGCCGTCGACGGAGTCGATGGCAGCCCCTTGTCGCCTTGTTTTAAAGATAAGTGTGACTCAACTTATTAATTTTTGATTTCATGTTAAATTGTTAGGTATGTTTCTATGTTTCGTTGAAGTCATACGTGCATGGGTATTTGCCGATTATGTTAAGCATGTTGGTGTGATATTGGTGTTTTCTACGTGTGATGTTGTTGGGAGTATTGGGCAGCCCATAAATTTACTTTCATGCTATATCATGCTTATACATTTGTTAAAAAGGTTAGGAATCATACCTTGATGGATCGGAGTTTCGAAACTTCGATTATCTTCAAGACCCTCGCCTTCGTAGTGGAAATATTTATGTGTTTTGCTTGTGTGTTTTTGGGATGTTGGATACGTTGGTAGTGGATGATATTGGTGGATATGGTATATAAAAAGTTTCCCTCATTTGGTATTTGTTGGTGTTGGATGTGAGGGAACTGGATATGGTTTATTGTGATACCATGTTCCTTACGTCACTTGTACTTCAATTGAGACATTCTTGCAAGGCAACTATCCTCTTAACTATTTGGGGGAAGGATTGTCATGATTTTAGCTCTGACATCAAGTTTCCCTCGTCACCTTTGAATTGTCATACACTATTTGACACTATTGGCACTATTGATGTGAACTACTTGGTACTATTCGTTGATGTGAACACTATTTGATTTTGTCTCCTCATTATCTTTTAATTAGTGTATTATTCGGAGATGAGTATGTGAGATAATCTAACTATTTTCTTGCTTTTTCCTCTGGTTTTGTTCGGATTTTTAAGTGGAAAATTTTAGGTTCGGCTGGGATGCATGACGATTGTCCGACATCTAGTTTCTTATTCAGTTTCATTCATGAAAATTAAATAAGTGTAATTTAACTTGTATTTCAATGTATATTTCTCGTTGTAAATTTGTTCATGTTTTCATTTGACAAACTATATAATATTTATTTTTTAATCATTTCATTGGGCAATTAAAAAATAAGAATGAAAATGATAATGTTTTCTACTTTAATTTCCAAGATAGCAAATTAATTCTCGATTTTAAATCCTTAATCGTGAATTATATTGGTTATTGAAAAACGACGATTGTTACATTATTACGTATTAAAGGTTATGACTTCAAATGCAATTAAGTTATTCTTAAATTATAATTCGAAATAACTTTATAATTTGAATTTAAAGATATTAAAATTATAGTTTATTTTAATTTTTATTATTCAATTTATAATGTAAGTCAAAATTCTATTAACTGAAGCTAATTTGTCTTTAAGAAAATGTCCATATATATTCTGTGATGTATTTTTATATTTTGAAAAGCTAGCAAAAATTCTATTTAGCTATTGGAGGTCTTTTGGTTTAGGGAAAATTGTGATATTGGTACCAATATCTATGAATCTTTTATCTATTTTATTATTTGGAGGTCTTTTGGTTTCATTGAAGAAGCTCACACGCACATGGTAAGGCAAGCATAAATTAAAAATATAGTTCGCATTATCTTTGGTTGTAAGGTAAGGAGGGATAAGAAAATCCACATTCTTTAAATTTCTTGTTTTTTTCATTCTTATTTATTAGAAAAAAAATCACTTTTTTCTATTCCTCATTTTCACTTAAATAAGAAAAAAATATTATTTCTCATTATTTGTATGATAATATTATCTCTTATTTCAGTGAAAAGCTGTTTTTTATAGATAAAAATGGAAAAAATGATAAATTTGAAAGATGAGAAATTTTCTTTTATCTCTTATTATTTTTTACAACCAAAATCAATGTAACCGTAGTGATCAAGTAATTGAGCCGAAGCATTCACTCATTTAGAAATTTAGTGTAGGTTGAAATTGGAGTTTTAAGCGAAAGTCGTATAGGTTTCTTTTTTTGGGTTTTTTTTTTGTTTTTTGTTTTTTTTAAAATTTTTTATATATATTTGCTTGGGATAATTGCCATTTAAATCATAATTTTTTGTTGACTTCTGGTCAATCCCATAACTTTTAAAACAGAAACATAAAATCATAATTTTTGACATTTTATCAATTATTCCACATATAAAAATTCCAGTGAAATTGGTGGTGACGTGTCAGCCAGAATTTCTGACGTGGACAAAACGTCCGTTCTTCAAAACGATGTCGTTGAGATAATTGTCTTTAAATCATGACTTTTCGTTGAATTCCGGTCGATAAGTCACCATCAATTTCACTGAAATTTTGATCCATGGGATAATTGAGAAAATGTCAAAATTTATGATTTTATGTTCTAATTTCAAAAATTATGGGATTGACCAGAAGTCAACGAAGTTATGATTTAAATAACAATTATCCCTATTTGCTTTGTGAATTATGCATACGTTGAAAAGAATATTTTGTTAAATTAGTACCTATGAACTGTGGACCTTTCTAGCATTAAACTGCTCTTGGCATATTAGTTTTTTTTTTAGTTGGAGAAAAAGTAACGATGAGAATTGACATTATGACATATAATATATTGCTTAGGTATCTCCGAAAGAATTTTTTATTTTTATTTTATCATATTATTGGTGTAGGCATAATGTTGATTAATTGGGTATTGCCCTCACATACCAAAAAGTGAACTATGTCGGATGGATGGATGGAAAATTCGATTCAAAGCCACACCACTTGCAATTAAGGAAAAATAAAGAGATATACATATGTATGTATAATTACAAAAGAATCGGAACCAGTGTTTTAAAAATCGGATCGGACCGGCCGGTTCGGCCGCGAAACGGTGTGTTGTCCGGTCCGGTTCGGTAATAAAAACTACCAAACTATTGAACCAGTACGAACCGGAAAAACCGGCCGGTTCGACCGGAAACCAATGACCAGTTGAACCGGTTTTTTGATTTTTTTTTAAATATCTTTCAAAAATTATATTAATATGTGCTTGATAGGAATTGATCACTTGACCAATATTAAGATATGATATAACTTATCCATTGGGCTACAAGAACTTTTTTTATATTTTATGAAATTTAAATATTCTTATATATAAAACATCGATTTTTTTTTATCTACAATATCTCATAATTTTTACT
>JAYDZE010553298.1:0-13332 GCA_034509125.1 Monilaria moniliformis | reverse complement strand
CAATTACGAAAAATCTCAAAGTCATGATATTAGCGGCTGATTTTCAAACTTGCGGGACTGACCAGAATTTGACCAAAGTTCATGATTTTTCCGGCAATTTTCCCATAAATAAATTATACATGAAATTGAAAAATAATGATGTTGTGATGGTCCAGCTTAATACTGTATATCTCAATATAATTTTCAACAATCAAGAATATTGCAGTTCAATAATATTTTTTCTCTTTGCAAAAATGAAAAACTAGAGTACAAATCACAATCTCTGATTTTCCAATTTTAAAAAAATAATAATAAATTCTATATCATGATGTAATAATGGATTGTCTACCTCTTGGTATCATTCGAGAATTCAAAACAAATATAAAATAAAGTAGTACATTTATTAATAAGAATGAAATAATTAATCCTTTACTATCGAAATAATACAGTAACTGGACAACCTATAAATTAATAAGTAAATGATTTCTTTTTTCTTCAAGATGGCGTTTAATATTCAAAATTAATCTAGATAGTTTAAAATTAGTATAGGTTAATCTATTATTTACTAAGATGGATTGGAAACAATTCAGAATATCCTAAAATTCTTGAATTTTTTTACAATTTAAGATAATTTGTTTGATTCATATCTTCTCGAAAGGACTAAGAATGCAAAAATATATGTGATGAAGATCAAAATACTCACTGTCCATATTGTCAATTCCTTAAGAATAAAATGATTATTTCTAAAAGTCCCTCTCTAGCAAAAGGTGATATTTGGTTCAAGTCCACCATTTGCAATTGCATCTATATCTTACTTTCTGTATGGTCTAGTTAATACTAACACTCGATAATTGATTTAAATAAAAACTAATTTGTATTTGCTTGTGATTAATTCTTTATATTATATATTTTTGTCTCTATGCAAGTTTCACATAATGCATTCAATAAGCCAATGAGATGCTGACAATAAAAAAATGAAATCAAATATAAATAAAGTTTTTTTAAAAAAAAAATAGATGCATCATCCATAAATATTTAATTGGTAATTAAATATAGGGGGAAGATACGTAGTTGCAGAATATTCAAACAAGATGCACATAAGCTACATCGATAATTGTGGTGTAGGAATCTATTTTTTATGATTATGAAGAATCCCAGCATATGTGGGAGTCTGCCACTGTCTTCGTCTTGCCAACCAATTCCTTTTATTAATGTTACTTCGTTTTTAAATAATCAAATATTTCGTCTGCCTAATGACATTGTTTAGCAGGCAAAATGTTAATCAGTTTTTGTGTTCCAATTTTTGAACGCCTTTTTGAAAAATGTCTCAACTAACGTTTTCACTTAAAAAAAATTTAATTTGGAAAAATGTTTGATTTATATCCCGTTTGACATAATCTAATAATGGAATGACGAGTCCGCTCATTGAATTTTTAAGTAGATTATAGTTTAATTGAGATGAAAATTTCCCCAGCTCACCTACTAGACGACGTTTCACAGGAAATAAACTGAAATTAAAATCACAAAATCAAATAAAAACTAAATTTCATGTCACAAATTATGATTAATCCTACATAATTTGGGTAGGGTCATTGATAATTTTTAGGACACACACTCGTATTAAAATAATAGTTTAATGGCTCAAATAATTTGAATGTTCTCATTTTCCATTCCAACCAATTGGCTAATTCATTAGAAGATGAGTTCTATAATAAAACAACCCAAGTATTGCATATATAGTTGTATTTAGCTACCTATAAATAATGAAATCAAATACGCAATCACATTCATATAAGAAAAATAAATACAAAACATATTTTATAAAGCACATAAAACATGGTATCACTTACTCACTTAGCATTTATCAAAGGTTTAGTATTAATCATAAAAAAGGAAAGTCACGATCTTCTGTGGCTGCTCGTCCACAATGGAAATTAATTAATTAATTTTTAAATCAAAATTTAATAGTTAGGGACGATACGAATTATGTGATGTTGTGGGCCAATACCACTGGACTTTGTGGCTTGTGTTGGTTCAGGGCCTTGGAATCTTAGTAGAATTGATTTAATTACTTAATACAGTCGACAATTTTTAGGTCTTATAATTAATCTTTATTTTAAACATAGTTGCAGCCTTGCAGGAAACAAAACATAAGCAATAGAGATTGCCAAAATTAGGAATTTATTTAGTATAACACCAATGGTTCGTTTTACTGTTCTAGAGACTCACTTGGTGTGCTCTCACAGTCTTACGCACCCCACGTGCAGTCCAGGCCGGTTCCAGTTCAATCCGAATCTTGAACCGATTTTTATAAATAGTAACTTTTATATACAAAAACAATTATTTTTTAATATAATCACTTTTTCTCATAATAATAATAACTTTTATTTATAACAACAGTAATTTTTATTCCTAACAATAATAACTTTCACAATAATTATTCTTATTTAATACAAGTATTACATGTATTTAATATAAGTGTTACTTTGACTGATAACACGTGTAACTTTCGTAAAATTAGTCAGGGATTTGTGTCATGGTTCGGTTTCGGTTCGGGTCAGGTTGGATTTGGAGCCAGGTCCAAACCGACCCGATCCGTGCGCACCATAAAAGAACACGTATTGAAGTTTTTGTCACTGTTCTATTAGTCCTTTGTACTTTCTTCCGATTATTTGGACAAAGTCAAGAATAGTTTTGTAAAAGTTCTTTATCATTTTATGTCCCTTCAATGGTGAGCCGAGTATTTAAATTGAAATTTCTCGAAAAAGGTATTTAGACTAAAAAAGGAAAGACAAAAACTTAATTTTGATATTAGAAAATTATTTATGTTGGAAATTTTTCCATCTAATTTTTTAAACCTAATTCTATCAGATTATCGGTCTATTCGAGTTAATTCATGAATTTCGGATATTTTCGTATTTTCAGGTCTACCATGCTTTTGACCGAGGATTAAGTTGACCTTTCAAGGTTGGTGCATTTCTCGTTTGAGTAGCAACGCGCTGCTAAAATATTTACGAACGAATAAGAGAAGATCACGTTAAATAACGATATTTGTTGCAGATGGCTAATGAGACTTGAAGACCATGCCCCAAGTTGTATCCATGCATGCCCATCTTTGTCTCTAGGCAAACTTGGATACCTTTGCTCGAGCAGATTTTGAGACCTAGGCTCGACCCAACAGGCAAACATGAAGATACCAACTCGACTTTGCCCAGGCGAGGAGCAATTCCCATGTCATTCCAAGCCTTGCGTCTTCAGATTTGCGGGCTTGCCAATGTGTTCTTTTGGCCAGACCCAATAGGGAAGAACATGCAAAACTTTACCTCTTTCATCACTTCTTGCATCAAATCATAGCATTGTTTTGGGGCAGACTACTGATTCTTATCAAACAAAAACTATAAAATAACAATATTCGTGAGGTCATGGGACTCAAATTAACTATTCTACTTGCAAAAAATAATACAAACAGATAAAATCATAAGATCACGATCTCCAGGAGACTCAAAATAACACTAGAACTGGAAGTGTAAAAGCTCAAGAAACACACTTTACAAGAAGTTTCGTGTTGAGGTTTTCTGCGTTATATTTTTTTACAATATTTGCAACCTAAAGTCACTTCAATCATAGTCCATCAGTCGATAAAAGTATTAAAACTTGAATCTTCAATGAAAATCGGAGTGAAAATCTGATATGAGATTTTGGTGAAAGTCACGCATTGTATGTAGTATTGAATTTCCCGGAAAATAAATGGGTGTTGAGTTTTTTGATGGCATTGTATGTAAGAAGCTGTATATTTTCAAATGAGATGATTTTATCATGCAGGAGATCATCAATATCAACAAATAGGTAGAGAGTCGAGTCGTCATACATAAAGTGTCTACTTTTGACAAAGGTTTTGAGGGAAAAAGTTAGTGGAATCTCTTTTCAATAGGATTAAGACCATTGTGTGGCCAAATTATGTATTGATGCTTTCCCATCCGTGATTTTTTTGCACTATCTACCATAGGTTTTGAGCCTTTACTTTTTTGGTTTGATTGAGTATGCTATG
This sequence comes from Monilaria moniliformis, assembly GCA_034509125.1. Classification (NCBI taxonomy): domain Eukaryota; kingdom Viridiplantae; phylum Streptophyta; class Magnoliopsida; order Caryophyllales; family Aizoaceae; genus Monilaria; species Monilaria moniliformis. The sequence goes on along the minus strand of JAYDZE010553298.1, from coordinate 9,305 downwards.
ATTATCTGCAAAAGTTGGGGTTTAATGAAGCTTTTAGGTGTTTGAGAGAGACGAATTAATTGATGGATCGGTCAGTTGCAGCCATCTTGTGCTGCTTTATTCTTGTATTCACGAGGTTTTGGCGAGTTTCTCCCAACGCCGAAGGTTCGTTGTTGCTATTTCTTACCTTGTAATGATGTGCTTCTGAGTTATTCCCACTTGTTATTGAGGAATTTGATTTTTGATGTGACTTGAACTGAAGAGTGGTTAAGGACTGTGGTGCATTTTGAATAGTATATGCATTATATATGTTGTTGATTCTCTGATTAGTGATGTTGGAATCTTCCCCTGTTTCAAAGCTTTTAATGTTTCTCTGCCGGGGCAGGTGATGCTTTGAATTCTCTGAAGAGCAATTTGGCGGATCCAAACAATGTTCTTCAGAGTTGGAATCCGACCCTTGTCAATCCTTGCAGTTGGTTTCACATCACATGCAATGGCGAGAATAGTGTTATTCGCGTGTAAGCCAGCTCGTTTTTCTCTTTGTAATCTAGCAACTGACTTCTGAGTATCGGCTTATGGAGTTTCCTTGTGTTCCTATGCACAGTGAACTTGGCAATTTAAATTTGTCAGGCCAACTGGCTCCGCAGCTTGGTCAGCTCTTAAATTTACAGTATTTGTAAGTCACATCAAAGTCCACCTTGTAATAATTATTATCGGACCTTCATGCAACTTTCTCCCTAGATTATTGTGAGTTGGTGATGCTGGTCTCTGTAGCTGGTTCTAGGACATTGGACTTGAGAATTTCTGGGTTGATGCTTTGTGCTTCAACATGTTGCTACGCTAGTTTCAGGATTGGGGTCATTGGCTGCAATTCTTCACTGGAAAGAACGGTTAAGCTATACAATGTCGATTAACATGGGGATATTGGTTAAGCTATACAATGTCGATTCATCACTTCTCAGCTGTCCCAACCTGTAAACCAACTAGAAGAGTAATAAATCTCTTACTCTTTTTTTTTTTTTTTTTTTTTTTTTTTTTTTTTGTTCTCTCTTGGCAGGGACCTTTATAGTAACAACATAAGCGGAAGAATTCCAAGCGAGCTTGGGAACTTAACAAACTTGGGGAGATTGAATCTTGGTCGGAATAGTCTAAGTGGTTCAGTTCCTGACACACTGGGCAAGCTTCAGAGACTGCGATTCTTGTATGGTTTTCTCTTTGTCGAGCTTCCAACTTTATATTCATGTCTTACCCTTTTCCTGAGATTTTCGTTCCTATTCCTTAAGACTCTTTAGCTATTAATAGTTACTCCTCCTGTCCAGAATATACAGTAAGTATTTCCTTTTAGGTTGTCCCACATTCATAGTTCTTGACTTCTTGTATTCTTGAACTACATTTAAGATATAATCATCTAGTTATCCCTACTCACTAAATAAGGGTATTATAGGGAGTTTGTATGCATGATATACTTCTCCGATGCCTTCCATAATCTAATGGAAAATCAACGAGGAATACTGGGATTAGATATTTGTAAATTGTCAAGGTGTGCAGCACTTCTGATTATGGTTCATCTTGATGGCTTTGAATTGGAGGCTACCATCAAATTTTTATCAAGTTAGGATTTCATCAAATGCCATCATGATTTCTGCAACTAAGCAATTAGACTAATGGCAGAGTATGACTCTCAAGAGAACAAGATATCAATGATATGCTGCAGGCAGATTAACAATTGATCTTTTACTAAAAGAAAGTGAGGAGGTTGGAGTTTGCAGACAACTGTATACTTTGCTAATAGCACAATTTTTTTTTTTCAAGTTATTTTGTATTTATATGTTTAATACTTGATAATGGATGCTTATGCTTCTGAATCGATAGGACACTCAACAACAACAATTTGGGTGGAGAAATTCCCAATTCTCTGACAACCATCTTTACACTTCAAGTCCTGTAAGTATGAAATGCATAAGATTCCGTATTGCTGTACTTGTTTTCTTTTGTCTTTTGTCACATTCATACATGTTTTTCAAAACATATGCAGTGATCTTTCACATAACAAACTCACCGGGAAAATACCAATCAATGGATCCTTTCAGCTTTTCACACCTATCAGGTTTACAGAACTAGTATTTTTATTTATCAAGGTTGAGATAGGGATTGGTTTTGGTTTTAATGATGACCAACTTCCTCCTATCTGTCAGTTTTGCCAATAATCTCTTGGAAGAGCTCCCTGTGTCTCCACCTCCTCCAGTTCCGCAGAACACCCCTTCTTCTCGAGGTTTATGAACCCGCGCTGCTTAATCATCCATCATTTTCCTCCTTGCCCATTCTAGGGACAAAAAGAGAAAATCGGATCATTTAATTTTATGCATGTAATGTGGTTAATCTATCAACGTGGTTGATGATTTCACAAAATCTACAAGTTTGTGCTACATTCTTCTAAGGTTACACAGTACTTAGTGTGACGTGTGTCATGCCTTTTCATTCATGTGAATGAACATTTCCACAGCATGGGCTTATTTATAAACTTCAATTGCAGTTGGAAACAGCGCTACTGGAGCTATTGCTGGAGGGGTTGCTGCTGGAGCTGCCCTTCTATTTGCTGCTCCTGCAATAGCACTCGTATCGTATCGGAGAAGGAAGCCACAGGATCATTTCTTTGATGTTCCTGGTTAGTGATTAATAAATCTGTGAAAATGTATACCACACTGCATATATCTTTAACTCCCAGATATATAATTTTTTTTTTCTGGTTACCAGCTGAAGAGGATCCAGAAGTTCACTTAGGGCAGCTCAAAAGATTTTCCCTGCGTGAGCTACAAGTTGCAACAGATAACTTTAGCAATAAAAATATTATTGGGAAAGGTGGTTTTGCTAAGGTTTATAAAGGCCGCTTAGCAGATGGATCTCTAGTGGCAGTGAAAAGACTGAAAGAGGAGCGCACACAAGGCGGAGAGTCACAGTTCCAAACAGAAGTAGAAATGATCAGCATGGCTGTCCATCGGAATTTACTTCATTTGCAGGGCTTCTGTATGACACCAACAGAGAGACTGCTAGTGTATCCTTATATGGCCAATGGAAGTGTAGCATCATGCTTAAGAGGTAGCTTTTTTCTATTTCAGCTGCTCTTCAACTTGGTCAGGTATTACTTGTAGGGCATCAATTTTGATTATTCTATATACTGCGATTAAATATGTTTCGCTGAGACCTGGTCGACCTAAAAGTTCAATATCTTCACCACACGCAATGGAGCTTGTCTAGGCTGACATTACCTAATTTCTTCATTAGGAAATTGTCAGTTTAAAATGTTGGTTTGGTTTGTCCAAAGCATAATGTGTCTGATTCATCTTAGTCAAACATTCATCCAGTTAAGCAATTTTTCTAATTTCATCCCACCCTTGTTAGCCATATACAATAGTACAACTTCCATAGCATGTCACATAATATTGTGCATTCATCGTTCATAGTGATTGCTGGAGTAGGTTAAACATGTTTTCTTAACTATTTCAGTATGCTATTAAACTCTTAATCCTAGTATAGTCTCTGGTCTAATGTGTCATGGTGTTAAGACTTAGGATTTGCTTGTATTAGTTCTAACAAGCTTTGTTTGTGTTGTTGTAGAACGATCTAACTCTCAGCCTCCTCTTGATTGGGGGATTAGGAAATGTATAGCATTGGGTTCTGCAAGGGGACTTGCGTACTTGCATGATCATTGTGACCTGAAAATTATTCATCGCGATGTCAAAGCTGCAAACATATTGTTGGATGAGGACTTCGAAGCAGTTGTTGGTGACTTCGGGTTGGCCAAATTGATGGACTACAAAAACACACATGTAACCACTGCTGTCTGTGGAACAATAGGCTACATCGCTCCTGAGTACCTCTCTACCGGTAAATCTTCTGAGAAAACTGATGTTTTTGGGTATGGAGTTATGCTTCTTGAGCTTATCACCGGGCAGAGAGCATTAGATCTTGCTCGTCTTGCCAATGATGATGATCTTCTGTTATTAGATTGGGTAAGCATTTCTGTACCATATGTAATCTTCCGTCTGGCGGACTTTTGTCGTTGGACTTGTGTTTTCAGTTGGTACTACTGTACAGCAATCTTTTCTCATTCCTATTCAGGTCAAGGGACTTCTAAAGGAGAAGAAACTGGAAACATTAGTTGATGGAAATCTTAAGGGCAATTATATCGATGAGGAGGTGGAGCAGCTGATCCAAGTAGCTCTACTGTGCACGCAGAGCTCTCCGATGGAGCGGCCGAAGATGTCGGATGTCGTTCAGATGCTGGCAGGCGACGGGTTGGCAGAGAGGTGGGAGGAGTGGCAGAAGGAAGAAATGTTCCGCCAAGAGTTCAATCCCATTCATCACCCCAACACTGATTGTATAATTGCCGATTCCATGTCTAATATCAGAGCTGATGAGTTGTCTGGACCACGATGATTCCCACCAATTCTAATGTATATATCAAACTGAGAAAGTCCTCTGATATGACAATCAAAATCAGATCGTTTCGATGTTATTAAATTTTTAAAAAATAATTAAGATGTCTCGTCATCTCCTTCTCTTCCTATCTCACTGCGCAGTGGAATCTAGACATGCTGACAGCAACTCTGCGATGACTCGTATTCTGCCTTTGGCAACTGCAGAGTGAAGTAGGATTCTGCTCTCTCTTCCCTTGACTGAGCAAAGAATAATGCCCAATTTCAAGCTCACTCACAATCTCGATATCATCCTCCAGCAGAAGCAATGTGCAAGGGTCTTACACCGTCTTGATTGAGCTCTGCAGCGAATTCGGGGGTGAGATCGAGCAACTATTTCACGAATTCAAGATGGTTGCCGATGAGTTGTCTCTATCGCCTAAAGCCGTAGCCAGCAGCAGAAACAGATTGTCTTTGATCGGTATGTCTTATTTTCTTGAGGAATTGATTCTCAATTACAATCTTAGGTTTTTTTAATGGAAAATATCGTCATTATAATCAGGTCCAATGATGTGTGAACACTTATGAGGTTAGAATTATATGTTGCAGAATTTTCAATAAACTTCGTGGTCCATCGACAACGCAGACGGGCGGTGGAAAGGACATTTCGGATGACGAGCGCAGGAGACGGTTGACGGCGGCAAACGGTGGTATGAGTTTGAGGGAATGAGTGCGGCGGCTAGGCTCACAAACCCAAACGAGACAGAATAAAGAGATAGAAGAGAAATGGAAGAGAAGAGATGATATAATCAACTTGTCGTATGTACTTATTATGTTTATGCGATTTATTTATTCTAAGTACGAATTAATTAGATAATCGACTGGGACACCGTGGCTAGAAATCCCCACTTCTTTGGAAAGTTGGATGTTGTTGAGACCTTGAAGAGACGACGAGTGTACCAATTGAGAAGTCATTCCGCCATCGGCTAGACTCGAAAAGAAGTGTGGATTGTTTGAATCGAAGTTGAGGGTGCTTGTTCAATTACTTGGGATATAAGATAATTTCGTAATTGTTGTTGGTAATCCGACATAGTGTAATTTGCAAGAAAAATATATATATAAAAAATTATGGGAGTATTTAAAAGAAAATTGAGAAGAAATTGAAGAAGAATGTGATGTAGAGATGTCAATAAAGTGGAGGGAAATGATGTATTTATAGAGTGAAAATTTGAATAATTTTTTTAAAAATGGTGGTGACCATTCTCTCCAACAGTATGTAAAAATTTTATTTAAAATCCAATTTTGTTTAAATAATTTAAAACGACTATTTTCTAGCCCAGTCGCACGGTCACCGTGTGTGCGGCACATGCGGTGTTGATTGGTCGAGCAGGGCGTGTGCAATGCACAGGTGCGTGGCATGCGTCCTTGTGCATTTACACACTGAGGCGTGTAAGCACACCGTGCTCTGCCGTCTGCAATGCCACCTCCTTCCTGTGCGCGCGTCATGTAGTGCACTTTCCCTGCACGTTTCAAATGCCCTAAGGGAATTTGCGATCTAAATAATTAGTGAGCTTGGACAATTTTTCTAATAAGTGTTATCTTATATTTTCGAAAAGTAATTTTACTAAGCATCGATGAATTTTCTTTTCGTAAATTTATAATTTATCGCTAATTATCGAGTTTAGGAATCTATAATAATATTACTTAATTATTAATATAATGTTAATCTTAGATGGAAATTTTATATACATATATAATTTTAAAGAATATATTAATTCTTGGCTGTTTTCTCAATGTAGACCATTTGAAGATAAAAACTCTCTAAATGAGATATTTTTTTTAGATTCTGCAAATGGTTAAGACGCATGAGCCTCATGCGTCTTCACTTTCACTTTAAGTGAAGATGCATGAAGCTCATGTGTCTCATAGTAGAGTTCCGCCAGGCCAGGTGAAATAGTGTACATACTTCTACGCAACTGGGTAGGAAAACTCCACCTGGCCGGGTGAAGCATTGCACACACTTCTACCCGAACGGGCGGAACTGAAGACACATCAAAGCCATGTGTCTCACCCTAAGACACATGAGGCTCATGTGTTTTCGCCCTTATATATACATATATCAGGGCAACACATTGCACATACGTACAACACATATTTCCGTAATTAAATTTCGCCGTTTCCTCCGATTTTTGGCGTATTTTCGACAAATTTTGTTGAGTATCATCCAAATGTATGTAACTTTTTTGTTATTGTTAGATTTATGTTTTAATTCTTAAATATTTGTTGAACTTTTATATATCAATCCAAATTTTTTTAAATTTTTTTTCCTAACAACAATAGGCAATTTCCCAACATCAATATGCAATTTTCCAACAACAATAGGCAATTTCCCAACAACAATAGACAATTTCTAAACTAATATACACTAATTTATCATCTCTACATAGTCAATTCTTTTAGTCATTTATCAAACACCTAATATACCATCTAATACACTACAATATCTAACAAGTTAATATACAAATATACCATCTAATATCTCAGTTACAAATGAAATTGTTACTTTTACATATCACACAACACATCTAATAGTCATATTATTCAAAATCAATCAAAAATACATAAACATATCAAATTTTCACCCTAAATTAATTAAACTATAACTATACAAAAAATCATAGAAAATGTAAAAATTAAACCATAAATATAACAATAACAATAGAATTACATACCTTTGGAAGATGTTCAACAAAAATTGTCGAAAGAACGCGAAAAATCGGGCAAAAGGGCGACGGATTTGGAGAAATTGTGTTGTGCTCGTGTGTGTTTTGCCTTCTACCAGTTTCTGTTCATATCAGGGCAGAGACGCATGAGTCTCATGCGTCTTTTAGATGCTTCAACGAAAGGGCGTCGTTTGGCTTCGAGACGTATGCGTCTTCAACGCTTGCTTTGACGTTGTCGTTTTTGGGCGGAGGGAGATGTGTGAAGCCTATGCGTCTTCACTTAATTTGCAGAATTTAGATAAAAAAAAAAGTTCTCATTTTGAGAATTTTTTATCTTAATCTCACCTATATTTAGAAGAAAAAAAAAACATTAATTCTGTGGACAAATCGCATTAGAGCACATATGAACACATCCAACCTTGTCATGAAATTTTATTTGGATAACACAATAAATATTTAAGGGTGAAAATTAAAAGGACACATTTCCATAAATTATATGTGGAAATACTAAATTTCATAGAAAGAAGCAGAAAATATTCAATTTGAGTAAATCAATCATAATGTCTCAATCACATGTGAATATAACAGATAAAGTCATACATGTTTTATATTTTCCAATTAATTTTTTGGAGAAATTCAGGCCATGCCCAATGCACCGGAAAAAGAGATGCATCTCGTCACTGCTGGACGGGATGACAAGCTCTGGTGCATTGTGGGGGGAGGGAGCTCGCGTGGAAGGGAAAGTCTGCGAGCTATCTCGCCAACCTTTTTGTTTCTTCCGTTTTATTATTGATTGCTATATACACAATTATGTTTATTTATGTGTAAATGAATGCCTGGCCTAGTGGATGTGGGTGGTGCTAGCCTCTCTTTTTTTCGCTTTTTAATTTTTTGTTTTTTCCTTTTCTAAATGATATATTTAAATTGTTGTTAGCATGTAAATTTAATTAGCATATAAATTTAATTATGTAATTTTAGAATTTTAATTATATAAATTTTCTTAATTTTAATGAAATTTCATATTTTTAATTTAATCGCATATTTAATTAATTAGAATACATAATAAATATATGAAATATAAAATGATTAAAATATAAAAGATGAATCCCATGAATAATGGAAGATAAGAGAATGAAAAGAGATAAAGTTGTGGATGTTAAGGAATGGATAAGAGATGGTTAAGTGATGGATAATGAATATGGTTGTGGATGATAAGGGATAAGTAAAAAATGATTAAGGGATAGATAAGAGCTATGGGTGGATGCCCTCAAATATACATTAAATCAATTGCACCGAATAATTGAGATTATTATCTTTTTTTTTATATATAATTTAAAGCCCACTAAAACTATCCCCATTAATGCTCCTACTCCAACTTGATGTATTGGTGACAAAACACCAATAACTAAAACAACTAAAACAAATAAATATAAGATACAAAACATGATCTGAGGCAATGAAACACTTCCAAGTAATGAGATAGGATGAGATTATTTATGTGTCATACTTGACATATGACCTATCATTATTGGTATCTATAATGTATATACTCAATTTTAGATATATATTTACAATTTATACCCATCCTATTATAAAAGACACGCTATACCTACTCAGATAAAATAGGGTGCGTTTGGTAAAATAGATTTAGAATTGATTTAGAATTGTAATTATATGAAATTGAATTTGAAGTTATGAAATTCTAATTTAATTCCAAATCTTTTGTTTGGTAAGTCAAAAATTAAACAAGATTTTGAATTGACTTTTAATTGAATATTTTTTTATATATATACATTAAGAAATTTCATGTTATTTTTCTATATATTTTGAGTTTTGTGTGCAAGTATATGTGTTATGTGTTTGTGTGTGTGTCGTGTGTGTTTGTCATGTGTGTTGTGTGTCTGTGCAATGTGTATTGTATGCGGAATGTTGTCGTGTGTGCTGTATGTTTATTGTTTGTGTAATTTTGTGTGATGTGTGTGTTGTGTGTGTTTTTGTGTCGTGTGTCGTGTGTGTGCTTGTGTCCAGTGTATGTATTGTGTGCAGTGTGTGTGTGCATGCAATGTGTGTATTGTATGCAGTGTGTGTGCGTGCGCGATGTTGTCATGTGTGCTGTGTGTTTGTCGTGTGTGTGTAGCAGCGGCGGATCTAGGGGGGCGGTCGACCCCCCTCACCCCCTGCCCCCCCC
>JAYDZE010553287.1:0-13333 GCA_034509125.1 Monilaria moniliformis | reverse complement strand
AATAGAAGAGATTACATAGGTATTTATAGATACCTCTAAACATGAAGATACATGACTCTTTATGGAGATACATGACTATTCAATAGATACATGACTCTTCAATAGATACATGACACTTTATGTACATACATGACTCTTCATATAGATACATGAATAAATTAATGATGCAAATTACTTTTTCAACAGATTCTGATGTCTTGATCTTTTCTCTTTCTTTAATGAATGGTTGCGGTATTTTGTTAGTGGATAGATATAGCGAAAATCTTATTAGGAAATAGGGTTTGGACGAATTCACAGGTGTAATCTTAAGCAATGATATGCAATGAATCTTATCCGCATGTGAGTCATGTGGGACTATGCTTCACTCTCGGGATTCCCACCAGATATTTAAAGTCCAGTCTCAACTCAATCTGTCCTAGGCATCAATTATATGAGAGAGAGAGAGAGAGAGAGAGAGAGAGTCTCGGTAGCTACAGAAGATTTATTAAAGTTGAAATCCAATTACAATCAACATTGACAGATAATTATGATAAGATGAAAAATTTGATCACGTCATATTTAGGCTGAGGGCCTGGAATAGCCAAGGGGGGCTACTATTTAATCTATCCTGATTGCAAACTGGAGTCCCGGGCCCCCACTTTAATGACGGGCTTCTGCCCCCCTGTATGTTGTGACTCGATCCCGTCGTCGATAAGGAGAAACTCGGCCCGGACTTATCCCGTCGAAGCCCGGCCTGACCACCTTTTATAACTTTCTTCTCGTAGAAACTTGTCGGGCCCAATGTCAGCTCAAGATCGCTCTGATCATCGTATCTGATTTCCGGAACTCCACATTTTCCAACTGATTCCCCGGCCCGTTGGAACTTCGGTTCGGGCCCGTTATAAGTAGTCGTGCTACTCCTATCCATTCGCGCGTTTTTGGCGATGTCTTTCATCAACATTTTCTGTATCCGATACAGGCGATGGAGCTCGTAAACCTGCGCCCAGTTGAAGTAAAAATAGTTATAATTTTCAAGATTATTTAATTTGTGTAGGAGGAATAGAAATGTTGATTTTACCTGCTCTCGAAATGCTTCCTCGTGCTTGAGCATGGCCATTTTCATGTATTCCTTGTCGTACTGATTCAGAAGCCTCTCCATTAATGTCAATAATTCATACAATCTGATTCTTGAAACCTAAGATTTTTCGTGTTCGTGCAATTAATGTTCTTGTTGTGTATATATCATGAAAAAACACCACAAATTCAGCATACTATAAGAGATATTAATTGTTAAAAATCGGCACATGATGATGAAAGCTGTGTATCATGCCACTGAAGCCATAGATGTGAAAACCCTCAGGCTTTTTTTTTTTAGAATTATTTTAGTGAGCGTTTATTAGTTATGATAATGTTTTGGGCCATAATAATTATTGGCATACGAGTCAGATATTTTATCAGTGAATTTAAAGCTGGTATATATCTGATGATCCAGCACCCCTAGTCCACATATTCTCATACTTACTTCATAACAAGTCATTATTTTAGATATTTCGTTGGGAATTATTGTACTGCATTTTTTTACAATCGTCAATATTACTTTTTCCGTTTTTTGCTTACAGTCACATAGAGTATGAGTACTATTACCCCCCTCCTCCCCACTAAACTGGGTTTTCTCCAATGATATCAAGCAATTTCTTAATTTCAATAAGAAACAATTCTACTCAAGGACAGTGAAACTGTAACATGCCAAAATCTGTAAAATTACAGAAATTTCAAGAAAAGGAGAGAAAAAGGAAACTGTTTGATTATCCAAAAAGGAAACTGTTTGATTTTAACTTTGAAGTCGTGCAAAAAAAGGGAATGAACTAGTGAGTTAATTTGGGCTGCAAACCTCTGAAAAAGGTAATAAATCCTTCTGTAATTCTATGATGATCTAGAAAAGAAACCACACAAAGCCCACCAGTTGAAGAAAAATTTACAACAAAGAATATCGACCAAAAAGCAACCAAATAGCTGGTTTTCAGACATATAATAAAGGAATTCTTACCAGGAAGAGAGTCATGAACTTGGAAAATCAGATACTTTTCTCTCTCTCTCTCTCTCTCTGATCTGATCCAGCTTCAACAACTTGTTCTTCTTTGGCGCTCACACACAATGGTGTTAGCCTTTTGGCATATACTGCCGCCGTATATATACTCAAATTGTTTGGACAGAGAGAGCAGATGGTGCAGAAGAATTTGAAAGAATCTGTGTTAATTTGTAGTCACAGAAATCAAAGCAATTGTTTGTTGGTAATGAAGTAATGGGGGTTATGATGTGAATGATGAGGGGCATGCCAAACAAATCCACTGCTATGTGTGAGAGAGACGCCCCGACCATCTCCATCACACCAATTATTTCTTTATTCACTATGCTAACATTATTATCATTTAAATACACTATGCTACAGAAAGGTAATAGTCAAGGACGAAGCTACAATGACTAGGAGTGGGAAAAAATACCGAAATATCGGAATACCGAACTTATCGTATCAAAAAAATATCGAAAATATCAAAATTTCGGTATATCATAAATTTCGGTAAGGTATGATACTATATCGGAAGGTTACGGTACGATAACAGTATGAATTTCAGTATACTGCGGGTATATTGAAAATTCGGTATGTACCGATAAAATGGTAAACGATATATACCGATAAAACGGTATATATCGTATTCTCGTACCATACCGTATATATATATATATATATATATATAGTATTAATAAATATTTATAATATAAAAAATATATATAATATTATACAATTTATGAAACGGTATTTCTGTATGACGGTATGTAGTACCGAAATTCGATATGCTGTAATTCACAGTATACTGGATTTCGGTACGATAACAGTATTGAAAATTCTGCATACATGAATTTTGGTATATCGGAATTCGGTATATCGAAAAATTCGGTAAGGCAACAATATGATATTTACTAATACCGGCATTTTCGATACGGTATACGATATGAACCAAAGTATATATTTATATGAACCACATCACACAAAAGTGGGAGAAACTTAAATTTGTTATAATTATCTCCCAAGAATATATATAATGTATATCAGAAGTAAATGTAAAATGACTTATGGTAACAAGAACAAAATAAGAAAAGAAACAATGTAATGAGAAAATCGAATAATTCAACTATATTCAAGTATTATTGATTTCATCACGAATCTTGGGTATTATTTAATATGAATTGATTTTGTATTTGAGGATCGCAAGGGCCCCGTTGAGACAAATCATTAAAATAATAGCGTAGGCTGACAAAGTGAAGCACATGCATCCAATAACTCATTATAATTTAGTAATGTGAAGGTTCTGTTCTCTTTGTTAGTTGTAAATTTATTATGAGAAAATGAGGAAAAATAAAATTCTCACTCTTTAAATTTTTTTTTCCTCCTTATCTATAAACAAAATTTTTATCCTTTTTTGTTCCTCATTTTCACTTCAATGAGCAAAAATATTATGATCACACCAATAGTTTATGATAATATTTTTCCTCATTGGAGTAAAAAGGAAAAATAAGAAGGTGTGATATTTTTATAAATATAAAGAATAAAGAAATGAGAAATTTAAAGGAGGAAAATTTTATTTTCTCTCATTTTCTCATAATAAATTTACATTTTAAAAAAACACAACCTTCAATTTATTCATGCCTACATGTAGACAACCAATTAATGAGAAGTTTTTTATTTTATTTTGATGTATACATAAACAGAGGGAATACACACTAAGGTAGCACCACGTGGCACACCGACAATTGGATTTCATTCGTACCTTAAGGGTACATCCACGAAATCACAAGTGATGGATATAAGAGAATTATAAGGTGATCTTACCAATCATAAAAGATTATTTAATAATTTGATATAGATCATGCGATACAGGATATATTTGTTATACTAAAAAAATGTGTTAATAATGGAAAAAATATCCATTTTCATTGTGTGACGCCCCAGTTGTTGGAAAGAGGTCCCTATAAGAGGTTGGAAAAAGAAGCGAGAACAAAAAGGGTTGAATAAACCGGACGACACATCCTTTAGATCGAAAAATGTCTCATTGAAAAGACAAAAAATGAAAGGCATCAACTGAAACTAAATCAACATTAACATCAACAAGAACACATTTATTCAAAATTGTGACCGAATAACTTAGATCAAAGTTCAAAAGGGCTATATCGACTCTAAGCTTGTGACAAAGAGGTCATCAAAGTATTAAAAGACAAAAGGCACAATAAGAAACTAGCATAAGCAATTAATTTATGTGGTAACTAGCCTCAGCTCTGTCCCATCGCCAGCACCAGCACTAGCACCAGCACCAGCACCAACACTAGCCGCTCAACTTGAAAATATTTGCAAATATTTAAGTTGAGCGCTAACATACTTAGTAGGGATGCATTTGCTAAAGCAGTTTGTCATCTCATAAAAAATCGATTATCCGAAGCATAAGGTATAACTTAGAACGTTTTAAAGTTGAAAAGTACTTCTAAGCATGTAAAAAAACTTCATAATTTACTTAGCGTGCAATTTCCATATTCTCCTATTGTGACCCCTGACCTATATATAGTCACCATCTAGTCCATAATATTTCAGACTCGGAGCAAAAATCCGGGGAGTCCCCTAGTGGATTTTGAATCAAGACTAAGATCTAGAGAATTTCATTAACGTGGTTAGCACACAATCAAACCATCACACTACAAATAAACGTGTACTCATGCAGTTCTCAAATAATGTTTAAGGTCAGTCGAAAACCTCGATCGATGAATTTCATAGCATTATATTAACATGTAGAGTGCTAGCATTTATATTGATAAACATCTTGTATTTTGCGAAATATCATAGTATACAAGTTAATTAAATACTTTTAAAAAGTAAGTCCGCCTTGATAGAATAAAGTGAACCACATGTTATATTGAATTGCATTTGTTGTAAAAAATTTGAAATTTTGGTGGTTGGTAGGTGACCGACGTCTCTAAATTATCAATCTCTAGCATGATATAGGTCTCATGATTAGAAGATCCCCTTTAAACTTGTCTTTGATTGTTCTCATAGTTAATTTTTTGAACTAGTCAATACGTATATATCAAGCCATTTAGAAAACATTTCACTTCGTTACTCGTATATTTTTCACTTCCGCATGCTTTTGGCTTCATGATATAGCTCATCTCCACAATTTTCAGTTGCTATTTCATAATTTGAATCGGTGATCACCTTTTTTTTTCTAGATTTGTAATTTCGGCATCTTACTCTCGAATTTGTTTGATGAGTATCTTAGCAATAATGATTGTTTCTTCAAGATCAGGCAGGCATCGAATTAAGAAGACATGACAAGCGTCTAGCAACTACTAGAACCAAAACTGAGAAATTAGTTCAGAATCTTAGGATATATATATACACACACATTACGATTTTAGTCAATTATGTGAACTTTATTTTGTTAAGACCATGCTTTTGCATGTGGTTCAACCCATGATCACTCCAACATTTTGATGGATCAAACACCAAAATATATATATAAAAAATTAATGTAGAAATGTATTAAAAAAACTCAAATGAGTTGGATTATGATAATGTTGATATGTTAATGAATTTTAATGAATTGGATTATGATTTGATGCTATTTAACTTACATTAATAAATGTTGCGATTTTCTATTTTGTAACATAAAAATATAGGAATCAAATTTTATTGTTACTCCATCCCAAATAAAAAAAATAAATTAATTAAGGAGATGAATCTAATCGGAAAAACTCATCCATCATTCCAAATTAAAATATCCAATATGAAAGCACCAATCCCTTAATTATTGCATGCACTTATAGGTGAGGTCATTTTAATTATGATCATTGACCAAAACAATTAAGACAATTCAACAAAAAGGTCGAAATATAATTGTATAATAAATTTTATTTTTTACTTAGAACTGTAGAAGACTTTGATATGTACTCACAAACGTATAATAGGGAAAGCTTCAAGTGCTTTTAGACTTCTGAAGTTGGGAGATAAAAAAGATAGAAGTGTCGATAATGACGAACACAAATATAGAGATTCAATTCTGCTTATTTTCTTCCTCCCCAAAATAAAATAAGGTGATAAGTATTTAAAGTTATCTAAAGATCCTATTGGTTCAACTATTTTTTACGATTTGGTAGAAAATCCAGAAAAGAGCTTATAATTATGCTCGACACTTTCAGTAATTAAATTACACACTAAAGGAAAAACCTAACATCTCGACATCTAGGGAACCATACCCAAGATCTTGTTATATAAGGAAACCCTAGATTCTATAACTTGATCGCCAAGTTGGTGAGCATCTAACCCTAACTGATCGTCGCAACCTTTCTTATCCTGCTCCATCTTCTTGGCCTGAGCCCACGTCGCGATTAGTTCCTTCTTGTTGGCCCAACATCGCTATCCACGGCGATGTTGGGTTGACGACCCACTTCCCCATCATCAAATCTCTGATCCATATTCGATCCTACATGCATAACATTCCCTCTCCGTTCGAAAATCACCTTGTTTTCAAGGTGTAATTCTAGAAAAAACCGTTGGAGGAACTCCAGCAGCTCCCACGTAGCATCATCCAATCCCCCTGCACCATTCTACTAAACATTGATCAATCATGGTGCCACCAATCAAGACACGACGATGCGCATGAACACACATAAGATGAGAAATACGACTCTCATTCATGAACTTCCTCGACATTGGTAGGGGTGGCTGTAGAGTTGTAGTGCCCCGGAAAGGCTTGAGTAGTGCGACGTGAAACACAGGATGCACATGCGAGGAGTCGGGAAGTTTCAGGAAATAGACGACTTCGCCCACCTTGGCGAAAACTTCAAATGGGCTGTAAAAATGACGTGCTAGCTTCTGAGAGTGAAGACTAACTATAAAGTGTTGTCGGTAAGACTGAAATTTTAATAAAACAAGATCACCAACCTTAAACAACAATTCATGTCGGTGGCAGTCAGCGGTCGTGTGCATGCATTACTGTGTTATTTTCACGTTCGCACGTAACCATTGGAACAACTCCATCCTTTCCGTCAGTAACGGGTCGACCACGGGTAGGGCATATTCACCGATGGCGTAAGGTAAGAATGAGGGTTGTGCACAATCGTATAGGGCTTGGAGCAAAGTCTCTGCAACCTGGTGTGGTAACTCGTGATGAGAGCATACTCAGCCCATGTAAAAAAGATTGTCCACCGTGTGGGTTCGTCTTGAGTAAACGCCTGGAAGTAACTGTTTCATTTCCTGATTCATGACTTTCTTTTGGCCATTTGTTTGAGGGTGGAAAGCTGTGCTAAGTTAAAGTGTCGTGCCACTAAGCTTGAGGAGTTCTTGCCAAAATTTACTTAAGAAAACCATATCCGTTCAGAGATTATGGTTTTCGAAAAATCATGCAATTTGACAAAAATGTCCACAGATAAAAATACCAGTCAGTGAGCATCAAATCAGAACGAAAGACGTCTAAATGGATGAACTTCGAGAGATGATCTACCATGACAAGAATTATCGTGAAGCTGTGGGATGACAGTAAACCAACGATGAAGTCCATAGACATATCTCCCCAAACTTGAAGTGGTATGGGAAGGGGCTGTTGGAGACCGGCATGTGGTTGAGTGGAATATTTCGTGGTTTGGCAAACGAGGCAGCCACCACATAGTACTTAATGTCAGTGCCCATTCATTTCCAATAAAAGGTCATAACTAACCTTTGAATGGAACGATGCAAGTAGGGCTGTCCTGCAATTGGCGTGTTATGGTAATCTCGGATCAAAACTCGCGCAAGCTGGACATTGAGCTAATGCAAAGACGACGTCGGAAGAATAAGAGGTTGTCATTGATGGAAAAGTGTGGCGATAATTTTTCTCTAGTATGGGCATCGCAGAAACGAATTACATCACGTTGTGTTGAATTCTTTCTACATATATCGTCCATCAAAATATGAACCAGTCGAGAGAAAATGACCATAGACTGTGTGGAAATAGTCTGGTCCTCAATTCGAGAGAGAGTGTCGATGACTCGATTGGAGCACCACTTTTATATACAATCCAGAACCGAAACCACATGAGCTTGCAAATGTAAAACTATTGATGTGGGGTTTGAATGACCTGTAGTAATAACTCATTTAAGTTTAGTTGATCGGTGCAGATTTGAATCTCGCGCCTCAACAGATACTGACGTCATTTTTTTATGGCTTTTACGATGGAGTAAAGTTCCTTGTGGTAAATCATGGCGGCGACGGAGTCCCAACTCTTTAATGAAAAAAGCGACGAGTTGTTCATCTTGGAGTAAAACTGCACGGATACTTGTAGAACTTGCGTTCGTTTCCACCATGAAGACTAGCAAAAAATCCAGCAACCTCAGAACATGAAACTCGGTCATTGTTTTCTTTAGGTGATCGAATGCCTTGGTGACATCATTTGACCACGCAAAAGCGTCTTTTTAAACAAATCAGTAAGGGGTACGACTATGTGAGGGTAATGGCATATAAGACACATGTAGTATCCGGTAAGGCCCAAGAATCCAAGTAACTAATTGAAAGTTGTCGGCGATGGCGATGTAACCTTGACGTCAATCTTTGTTATATCTGCATGTAACTGACCACCATCAATCACATGACCCATATACTCAATAGAATCTCTACCTAATGAGCATTTGAATTTTTTGATGAGTAAGTGATAATTTTGGAACAACCCGAACATTGTTTGCAAATGATCAACATGAACCTACAAGGAAAGATTGTAAATCAAGATGTCGTGAAAAAACACGATAAAAAACTTGCATAAATAAAGAGAAATTAAACGATTCATGTAAGCCTGAAATGTGGATGGGGCATTAGTCAAATCGAAAGGCATGATGGGGAACTCGTAATGGACTTCATGTGTTTGAAAGGTGGTCTTGTACACGTCCTTATCATACACATCCAAATTTGATGGTACCGTAACCGTAAGTCCATATTTGTAAAGCATCAAGCGGTGCCCAATTTATCAAGCAACTCATCCATCGCGGGAATAGGAAAATGATCTGGAACAGTGACTGCATTCAAAGAGTGGTAATCAACACAAAATGGTATGTACCATCATTTTCTTGACGAGCATAATTGGGAACGAGAATGGGCTTTGAATTGGTTGAATGAGGCTCCGGTCCAACATTTCCTTGACCAACTTCTCAATTTCAGTCTTTTAAAAATGGGGATAGCAGTAAAGGTGGACATTTACTGGGGAAGTGCTGGCTAAGGAAATTTCGGTGACAGCGGCACAACGTGGATGAAGGCCGGCTGGGACTTTGGAAACCCGCGCAAATGTAGTGATAAGGTGGGGGATCTCAGCTGGACAAACGTGGCCGGTGACGGAGCCATCTCCTTAGTGGCCGTTGCACCTAAATAAAATAACTCCTACCAAGCCGAAACGGTGGACGAGTCCTGCAAGACATAAAATGGATTTAACAAAACTGCTTTAGGTGTGGGTGTCTCGACCTTATCTTTCCATGTAAATTCCATGGTTAACGTGGCATAATCGTGCACCCCCAAAATAATATTGTGCCCATGAATCTGCAAAACATATAAATTAATGGGGAAAACCATCCTCTATAACTCCAAACTCACCACCAAACATATTTTCACACTTGAGTGATGAATCACCATTGCCTACATAAATGTGAAAATGATGGACAGAATTAACCGACAAGTTAACTTGGGAACAATACCTGGGAGTGCAAAATTATGAGTGCTCCCTCCATCAATCGGAACATGGAAGTCGTGCTTACCCAATTGCCTATGCAAGCGCAAAGAGCGTGAAGTGGTGGCCCCGACAAGACTATACAGACTTAGAGAAATCGACACTGACAACCATCTCCTTAGTTGCGACTTCCGCCGGGGTGGCGTCAGCTGGTTTATCCTCTTGATCGTCACCAACCATCAGCAGGAAACGACCACGATGATGAGACTTCGAGTACTCCTGATCATAGTTATAACAGAGGCCTTTAACATCTATTTTTTTCCATTCTGTGTAAGACGTCGAGTAGGGCCTTGAGTAAGTTCCCCTCTGATTGTCAGTTTTGGTGGTGTCAGCAACAACAGAGCCGTAGGGGCTGCCCTTAACCCTTGTGATTGAGGGCGAGACGAATTGGTGGACATCCATGTGGGCTGGCCTTAGGAGCCCGACTGAACCAGACGTTGTGTTTGGCCTCAAGTTTTCGAGCCAAAATTAATGAATCAGATAAGCTAGCAGGTTTGAGTAGACAAATTTCATGCTGAAGATGATGTTTGAGACTCTCATGAATAAGGAAATTAGATTTACTTCGCTTGCATCCGTGATGTGTTGGAGAATTTTCTCAAACACAGCTTGATAATCCATGATAGTGCCCGTTTAATGAAGCTTAGCTAGTTGCCCAACGTAATCAATGTAGTGCAGTGGATCGAAATGGAGTTTTAGCTTGTGAACAAAGGCGTCCCAATCTGTAAGTAGGGCGTTAATCATCCACTTTCGAAACCAATCGACAGTCGAGCCCTCCAACATGAATGCGACACATCGTAAACGATCATCCGGTGAAGTATTGTAAAATTCAAAATATTCACCTACTTTGTAAAGTCATGTTAATGGCTCAGTCACTTTATATTTGAGTGGCTTGAGTTTGGGTTTAGGGTTATAACCGTGCTGCTATGAGCTCCTGTATCCGCGACATTATAGAACCTGCTCCTATTGGCGAACGGACGCCCACCGTGCAGATGGGGCTTGTGGGGCTTACTATTCGGTTGGCGACAATCGGGGTCTCTAAACGCACAAAACGAATTTCCAAATCTTGTTGCGTCTGTACCAGCAATTGATTAAGCGTAGTGATGCGCGCGTCAACTATCGTCAAAGAGTTCAATGTTGAAGGATCACTCGACATTGATGAAAGCGCCAATTGATACGTACTAAAGATAGATAAGTGTTGATAATGGCAAGATAAAGAGAGAGATTCAGTTTCGCTAATTTTCTTTCTCCCTAAAATAAGATAAGTATTTAAAGTTATCTAAGGAACCTATCGGTTCGACTCTCTTTTTACAATTTGAGATAGAACAGTAGAAAATCCAGAAATGAGCTTATAACTACGCTCGACACTTTGAATAATCAAATGACAAACTAAAGGGATAAAACAAAAATCTCGACATCAAGGGAAACATATCCAAGATCTTGTTGTACAAGGAAACCCTAGATTCTATAACTTGATTACCAAGTTGGTGAGCGCCTAACCCTAACTGATCATCGTACCCTCTCTTTCCATGCTCTATCTTCTTGGCCCGAGCCTACTTTGCAATCCGCTCATTCTTCTTGGCCCAAGCCCACGTCGCTATCCACAACGGTATTGGATTCACGACCCACTTCCCCAACATCTACTCTCTAATGCATATTAGATCCTTCATGCATAATACACTTCATATGCAACAGTCAAGCATCTTCAAATTAAATAAACAATACTAGTAAAAAATGATTCTTAAAAGGATACTAGTGAAAATGCTTCATCGCATTAACCATAAATCTTCTTACCATTATAAAGGAAATTCATAAATTAGTACTTGTGATCATATATCATATTTAAATTGTTAATAATATATTTGCGCAAATGTTATTTAAATAGTTCGAATTGACTATAAATCCATACACTCAGGTTGGTGGCGAAATACACAAATTTAGTAAATTTTATAATTTTTCCGAATTCATAATTTGTTCAGATCAAAACTGACCTTACATTGAAATTTTAATACATCGCATGAGTTTAAATATTCGGCTGCTAATGTGAAATCAATGCTTATTACATGATTAAGGTTGAAACTATTATATAATACAATAAGACGCACAAATATAATACAACAAATAAACGACAGACGAATGGAGACTCCTTTAGCTCGTTTGACTTTATTAATAGATCAAAATTTGTAATTGAAGTATAGACAAAAGACAAGTTTGATAGTATATAATTGACAGCCAATAATCTTATGTGCAATAATATAATATAATGTTTATGTATATTAAAATATGACACTTGTAACATGTTGGGTGCAGTAGTTTTATTTCGTGAATGAATCAGTTTTTTGGATTTTGTGGAGTTATTATATATTGCTTGCAATTAAATAACGATACTATATTTGGAATGATCATGGAAACACCACCAACATGGAGAACAGGTGGAGTTAGATTCATCTCAATATTCATGACACGAAACATATGTAGAGGCTGCAAAAAGAAAAGAAATATGCTAAAATAAGAAAATGATTATTATGTATAGTCCAGCTTATCTAAATAACGAGGGAAGTCACATCCATTGTCGGATGATCACATTCTAGTCTCTTCTCTTGTCTTTCTCTGCGTCATGATTAACCTGTGACACAGACTGCTACGTTTTCTTTTTCTAAATTTGACTATATTTTTTACCATTTTTCTTTAGCAACAAATATTGAGAGAATAAATTATTAATGCGGAAGATGGTACACCAAATACAGTTCAGATTTCATTTTCCCCTACAATTTTGAGTTATTATGTTTTACGTAAGCAATTATTTAATACTATATGTTGCGCATATAGTTTATCTTATATACGAATCTAATTACATGTGTTACAATCAACTAAACAATGTCTTATTGATTTAATTCTGTACATAGCGCATTACTTTACTTACATAAATAGAATCAAGTATCTTTGTGCAACAATGGAGAGAGAGAGAGTGAGAGATGAGATGATCTTCCTGCGACAAGTTAACTTTAGTTTTATGGTTTTGTTAAATCTTAATATAATCTTGCCATTCATTATGTGCAGGATCTAGGTACTTATCATATAAAGTGATGGATATAAGTTAATTGCTAACCATACTTTATTTTTTAACTTTATTAAGTTAATGATGATGTACGAATTGGGACATGGAAGCACGCGTTGCCGGAGTGGGGCCCACTTGACGCATTACCCTTGTCCAACTTTTTATCTTCATTTCCCCCACCCCCCCATGTTTCTAATTTGCACATCCTCAAAATTAGTGCCCCACCATATTATTATACTCTAAATTATAACCCAAGATTCAAGTCCCAATTATCGTCTAAATTTACTAAATTAAATTTCATTATCAATTCAGGGTTTTCTTGTAGTGTTTCGGAGAGCTAGAATCACATATTTGTACGTAGGGATGTCAGTCCAGCCCGAATCCACTGGGCTGACCTGATTAGCCCGTTATTTTTAGAGGGTTAGGCCCGAAATCCGATGGGCTGGCCCGGTGGGTTGGCTATAGGTGCAGCTATTATATATTCTTCCGCCTTGTTTGACAACTGATTTGA
>JAYDZE010553276.1:0-13333 GCA_034509125.1 Monilaria moniliformis | reverse complement strand
ATTTTCTTTTCAAACCCTTTAATAAACCTTTTTTTATGTTGGTTGGGTGATTCCTGCCCCCCCCCCCCCCCAAAAAAATAATAATAATAATAAAATAAATAAATAAATAAATAAAGTAGCACCTAAGTTCAGTAACCAAATGAGCAATGAAAATTCTCAACAAAAGACAAACTGTTTGTTTTACGTCAAATAACACGGAGAGAGAGATATCATGTTGAAAAATTGAGCAGCAAAACGAGACAGAAATGTGCCAGTTATCATTATTGAGTAGTAAGAACACAAATTAAAGGATAAAACGGTCTATTGACGAAAAGAAAAAAGGTTTTCCTACTAGTAAAGTATCCCTTAATAATAGAAAAAACAAGATTTTTGCCTTTCTTTAGCTCATACTAAGAAAGCACTTTACTCTTAAGCCAGTTCATTTCCTCAAAATCAAAATACTGCAAATGGTAACCTTTTTATTTTTATATATAGTATCTCATAAAATGGAAAATTATAGTAAAAAGAAAGAAAGAAAAATGACTGGAGCCCCATACACCAAGAAGCGATGAAGGTCGCCCTTGAACTGTCTAGTATTAAACTATTAATATCCTATGAGATCCGGCTGCCAGTGCTTTCTTAAAAATATAGCCTAATGTTCTTACATGCAGGTCCTGAACCGTAATAGCCTGGAGTGTGATGGGCTTGAGACTTTGGACATTAAAGACCAAACACTTACAAATGAGAGTAAGCTTATCTTTTACTTCCCCATCACAAAACATTTACATTTTTAATAATCTTTTTCCCTTAACATACTATGTTTCTGTATCAAATTAACAAAAACTTGTTGACAATAGTTGAAGAGTTTCTGAAATATTTTGAAGGTGCCGAAAAGGTGGTTGGTTGGGCTTTAAGCCACCATCTCATGACAAATCCTGGAGCTGAAGCAGATTCCACAGATTCCAGGGTTGTTTTGTCTATAGAGAGGTAATAGCAAGTTGTCACTTCAAGTGTGATGGACGTCCTAAAATGTATAAGCATGGAATTAAACTGTTAATGAAACCTTTTGTATCAGCATCCAGTATGGAATTGGAATTCTACATGCAATCCAGAATGATTCCAA
The DNA here is from genome assembly GCA_034509125.1 of Monilaria moniliformis. NCBI lineage: Eukaryota > Viridiplantae > Streptophyta > Magnoliopsida > Caryophyllales > Aizoaceae > Monilaria > Monilaria moniliformis. The sequence continues at coordinate 12,231 of JAYDZE010553276.1, read as the reverse complement.
GAGTTCAAAGAAATCCCTGAAGGTCCTCCTATGCTGCTTGATATTAGATGATAGATTCAATAAAGCTATCATTTTGTTTGATTTGTCTGAATGCTTGATTACATCTTTGTTGACTGCAATGTCATGTTTTTCGGATTGCCAGGATGTTGTGACCGAGAATGAGTTTGAGAAGAGACTTCTAGCTGATGTAATCCCTCCCAGCGATATTGGTGTGACGTTTGATGATATTGGAGCACTGGAAAATGTCAAAGATACGTTAAAAGAGTTGGTGATGCTTCCTTTACAGCGGCCTGAACTTTTTTGCAAGGGCCAACTTACAAAGGTAACATCTCCATTGATTTTGGGTTACAAAAATTAGTTATCAGTTTCTAGTTTGATTTTGATTGCTTTTGACTATAAATTCATGTCATTTTTTTCTTTTTTTTCTCTCAGCCTTTTTGTTATTGACTGCATTTTACAACTTGTAGTTTCATCGTGTTATTTATACTGATTTTCACATCTGCCTCGTCATTGCTTCTTCTCCCCAACTAGTGTTCTTCTATGTTAAATCATGAGGCCATCCATACTTGCCAATCGTTCCCCTGGTTTTAATATTTCTAAATTATATGTGAATGACAATATGATCTATTTCTACTGTATTTTGGACGTGTAACAACAGACTTATGTACAGTCAACATTGACTCATTAACTTATGTTTGTTACAAGCATGTAATCTGCATTCTGCTTGAAATTCTCTCCATGATTTAAAACTGCTGATCTTTGATCTTCTCTAATATAGTCTCTCTTCCCTGTCTGGACTACTTTTGAATTACTGATAGATACTTTACCGGGCTTGTATTTGCATAATTATTTGATATTACAAGTAATTTCTAAAATATTTCCTCTTGCAGCCCTGCAAGGGTATACTTCTATTCGGCCCCCCTGGAACAGGAAAGACCATGCTTGCAAAGGCTGTTGCAACTGAAGCTGGTGCAAATTTCATTAACATATCCATGTCCAGCATAACGTCCAAGGTGTTTAATGACTACAGTTTTGTAACTGTTATAGGATTTTACTGGAGACACACACACACACACACATATATATGTATAGTGTTCATATAGTTTGTTAACATCTGCTGCTCTTTTTGTACTCTGGCAGTGGTTCGGTGAGGGTGAGAAGTATGTCAAGGCTGTCTTTTCACTGGCTAGTAAAATTGCTCCCAGTGTTATATTTGTTGATGAAGTATGGCACACCAATTTATGTTTCATATTTCTCGTCAAATTCAATACCAGTTCTCTAATTCTGTTTACTTGTGGCCTTTTTATCCCCTTCCTCCTTGCCAAGGTTGATAGCATGCTGGGAAGAAGAGAAAACCCTGGAGAACACGAGGCCATGCGCAAAATGAAAAATGAATTTATGGTGAACTGGGATGGGCTGCGGACAAAAGATACAGAACGTGTTTTGGTACTTGCTGCCACAAACAGGCCCTTTGACCTTGATGAGGCTGTGATTAGGCGGCTGCCACGCAGGTAAAGCAAGTTCAGCTATCTTCTGAACGTCTAGTATTGGAGATAAATATTCTAATCTATAGTTGATGTTTTGATATTGTACTACTTCTCCGTAGGTTGATGGTGAACTTGCCAGATGCTGCCAACAGAGCAAAGATACTTAGAGTGATACTAGCGAAAGAGGACTTGTCTCCAGATGTGGATCTCGATTCAGTTGCAAGTATGACCGACGGTTATTCAGGAAGTGATCTTAAGGTCGGACTCGGTCTTTTTTGTGATGAATTATTCGTAGGACTGGGCCGCCAATCCATAATATTTCTGTTTTCCCTTTCAGAATTTGTGTGTGACGGCCGCGCATCGTCCAATTAGAGAGATTTTGGAAAAGGAGAAAAAGGTATGTTTCTGTATTTGATGCAAACAGTTATGATAGACTAATCCATTATTAATTGGCAAATAAGGATTTAGCATAACCAAGGGTTACTTTCATGATACTATTAGTTATTTGCAGGAATAAGTTACGATTTATCTTTTTTTGTACACATTCAATTTCCAAATGCAGATCGCCCCCTGCTAGCCATTTCTAATCTTTGTGTAACTTGACATGACCAAAATTATCTCTATATATGTCAGTCAGAATTGTTTGACCAAAGTATAGATATGTTGGATGTTTAACCGTTCCCATTTCTGGAAATTCTGCTGAACAGGATCAAGAAGCTGCTCTTGCTGAAGGTAGACCTCCACCAGCATTGAGTGGGAGCACTGATATACGCTCACTAAATACAGAAGACTTCAAATTTGCTCATGAGCGGGTGAGTTAAAAATTATCGAAACCAATACTACTCTCACTTTACCTGATCGTGGTGGCTCTGTGAATTAAACTTTTAATGTTTAACCATTTTGGCAAAAATAGGTTTGTGCAAGTGTCTCATCAGAGTCGATAAACATGACCGAGCTTCTTCAGTGGAATGAGCTTTATGGTGAAGGGGGATCCAGAAGGAAGAAATCCCTCAGCTACTTCATGTGATGGCAGACATTTGTAGAAACGATGCTTCTCTCTTCTTAGACCGTACGTTCTCTCTCATCCGAGCTCTTTTTATGTTAGATATGGTGTGGAAGCCACATCAATTGTATAATGGGAGTATAGGTTTTGAAGTAATACCTTGTACCTCAATAGTGTTTGTTGAGATGGTGAAAGGTTAGAATAGCCTCGTTGCAAGTTAAAATTAGTGGCTGCTCCGCCTTTGTTTTGTCTCCCCCATCTCCGTCGGAAACGATGATGACGATGATGTTATGCCTCATTAGTTTTACAGGGTCTGAGAAGAATTAGTCGATCCTGCGCATATAGTTTGTTCCATTCTTCTATTGTGTTTGTTTCTAACTAACAATAAAAAAATTCTTATTGGTTTGTTTTTCCTCCTTAATATGATCAACTATTGATAATCTTTCTCAAAATGAAGTCGGAATTCTTCATGTTGGATTGTGACACAAGTGCTCTGATTCCACTTGGTGTGGTAATCCAGTCATCTTTGAGTTGTATTTCATCTATATATATATAATCCAGTAACAAACATACGATGTTTGTTTTCACATATTGACATGTTTGTGTGAGATTTTTTGAAAGGGACATGTTTGTATGAGATTATGTAAACAGAAATGCAGGGGTTCTCTTGAAATTTGAGCTTTCTTGATTGCAGCAAATTTAATTATCATTATTTGTGGCAATGAGAAAAGGATGGATCTACCTAAAAGTGCCAAACCTAGCCTTCTACATGGAAAGGCTCCAGAATCATGACATAGAGCCCTAGCACAAGAATGAGGGTCCATTTTGGGTCGGTGCACGTCAAAAGGGATCAGAGACATTGAAAAGATCGGGTACTAAAAGTGCCAAAAATTGGGGTAGTTAGTATATGTGATTAATTCATAAAATATAATTACTTATATATGCATTTTAAACCTAAAAGTTAGATATATAAATTATGTAGTTAATTGTGAAATATATCAATTTTGATATAACCTTTGAAATTTATTAAATCTATCCTAATCTTTTAATTTTCAAAAAATCATCATCAGAATCTATCTACGGCGATTGAAATGTACCGTCACGTGCCAGAAGATGTCTTGTATTTTTGCCAAAAAGATGAAGTCTACACATGGCAATGTATATCATATCTCTCCAAGGTCGCAAGGCCAATATGAAGGCTTTTATTTTAGTAGGATTTTATAGTAGAAGGCTACAAGAGCAAAAATATCTAACAGACTTATATTTATATTATAATTAATTTCGAGGGCTATGAAGAAAAAAAAGAGCTGTGCGTACTTGAGTCGGAGTTGGGCCGGGGGTTTCCCAAAGATCTGGTGCCGGCCCAATACTAGCCAGCCCATCAGACTAAACCAAAATTAGCAGCCTGATCTAATCGCGAGACTGGATAAAAAGAAAAGAAAACATATTACCGTCCATGACTACCACTTGACAGTATCTCCACCCAAAATGCACAACTCATCCTAAATCCCTAGAGAAAAAAAGAGAAAAGGTAAAACCCTTTCTTTTCGCCTTTTGCCTTTCTTTCTCATAAATAAACCAGTTTAAAAAGTGGAAACTTAACTGGCTGGCACGTGCTGACAAGATTTTGTGGGCAGACGATCTTGAATTGTATATAAGAAAACGAGAAAACAATGAAACTAGAGGGAAATTTTGCATAATGATGGGCCTAAAGGGTGCTCCCACGTGCCAATCTGGGCTTTATGTGAAAGGTTAAGACAAGAGGCCGACACGCTTAGGCCCACAACCACTCATTAAAGCTAAGGCCCCAAAACGCACACTGCACGTGCATTTGTAATTATTGGCTTCCTACTCTCTCTCTCTCTACCCCTCACAAGTAAATCTTCATTTCAATTATTATATCTTACGGACGGACCATGTGATTTCCAAATAACTACTTACGTTACCAAAGTTAGGTTTCTTCGATTCAATTTTTTTTTTCTACTAGTACCTTTTTCTCTGTGTGGATAAAAATATAATTAGAATGTAATTTAAAATTTCCATGGACACAAACAAAAACTCTCTCTAGGAATTTGCGAATTTGATTGGTTACAAGTTGGATTTCCGTTATTATAAATTGATGAAATGACAGCTTATCCAATAGTTGCTTCAGCAGCCGCAATCGTTATAATAAAATTGAAAATTTTGAATTATAGAAGTTATAAAATGTTTTCAAGTTTATAGGTGTTCTTGAAGTGTAATAATCTCATATAAAAATTATTAATTGCTCTAAAAGTAGGATGTTAGAGTTTGAAAGTTCTTTTTAAGAAAAATAAAAATCAAGGAGCTGATCCCAATTTTTTATTTATAGAATAAGATCTAACAAGTTACATAGACATAGTGCTGGCAAATCGTGCGGATTGGGTTGTTATCGGGTCGACCTGATAACGACCCAACCCGATAAGGTCAAACCCGAACACGACCTGTTAAGAAAACCCCCAACCCGAACACGAACCCGACCTGCTACATTCAAACCCAAACACGACCCACACACGATACGAACCTGTTAATAACACGAACCTATTCGTGTTGACACGACACGCTAACAACACAATAAGGACACGAAACTGTTAGTGACATGATAACGACATGAACATGTTAGAAAACACGATAATAATACGAAACGATTCATACATGATTTTACACGATTGAAACCAGATAATAAATCTAGTAATTATAATCCACTTAAATAGACGACGGTTCCATGACACTAAAATAAGTATATTGTTTTTACATATTAACTAATGTTAAAAGTAAATGAAAATGCATAAACTAATGTTAAAAGTAAATGAAAATGCATACCTTAAACCATTTCCATCTCTCGTCTGTGCAATCATCAAGTATTGGCTCAGGTTTTTTGAGTAACTCTCCTTGAAGTGCAATTATAGAGTTTGTCACTTGTCTAAAAACTCTACGAACTATTTCCCTAGAACGCTCAAAATTAATTCTTATAGCACTTTGCTTTTGATGATGAGCTAAAATATGCAAAGCCATAGCAACTTGTTCATCCACCGGAATATTATTGTTAAGGCATATTAAACCAATGGCTTCGAGTTTTGAACATAAACTTACAAACGTTTGTCGTTCATCCTAGTGGTATTTTGGCATACAGTATCACACGCATAGATAACTTTATTCATATATTTTCTTTTCTTATAAAATTTATATTGATATCTCCATCTTAAACTAGTCGATCTTACACGATTTTCTAGCTGCTTGAAAACGACGACCCCAAACCAATTAACTAACTGCATTATGCTCAACCATAATGAGCACATTGCAATATATTTCTTTCTCCTTGTACATTTAATCTTACCATAGCTGCAAACAATAATTAAATTCGATTTAGGGATAAATCTCATAAAATACCATATCATGGATTCATGGTCAATCAACTATTTCAAGGTTTCAAATTCTCCTATTATTTCAGATTATGCTGTAACAACATTTTTCTTCTGTATTCACAGAGTATTTCATTGCAGATCCATAACGTTAGCAGCTGACAAAGTTCTGATCTCTCATATATTTAGTAATGTAACTACTAACTACCAAAATTACTAGAAACATCCGTAATATTGTTTTCACATAATGTTTCAATCCTCCATTAACAATTGAATTAAAAACCTAAACACCAATAAAAAAAGATGTGCAATTGGACAAAGTCTTTCAACTTACAGCTTCGCAAATGCACACGGCGAATTCTTTCTATACTCCAAATATTCTGAGTATAACCAAGTTGCAAACTTTGGTCCAATTTCAAGGAAAAACGATACCTGCTTTCACAATATCATCAAGCTCACATCACATCCCAACACCAAACTAACTTATGCAACAATCAAACATTAGATCGATTTTTGAGTATTGTTTATGCATTTCATTTTAGAATTTAAATTGGGTTTATAGGGTTAAAAGTTAAAACTGTATGTTTATAATATTTTTATAATATAACTCTGCTATATAATTCATCAAAAAAGAGCCATATATTTTCTCATTATATATTAATCTGAATTTGGGAAAAAGCATATAAATCTGGTCCATGCAATTGAATTGGGGAAAGCTATATACCTAATTGACATCTCCAAACACACACTAGACCCAATTTGGAAGAAAAATATTGCAAAATGAAAATAGCTAGCACAAAAGCTCTTGAAACGTAATTGATTAAATCAAATCAGTAAACCATAGTAACCAAAAAAGCCCATCAATTTTAAGCCACGGTAGAGCAATTATCAGCTAATCGGACATTAAAAAAAAACAAAAACAAAACAATATGTTCGACCGCATAATTGTTTAGATCTGGCGCAGAACAACATAAAAGCTTTTCAATTCAGATGCGTATCACCCGAATATGAAATGAAATACAAACAATTTTCATATGTGAGCCGAAAATTTCCGGTGAAACCCAACAAAATGAGTAAATTTTTAAATGACAAACACATACAAAAGGATAAGTATATCTCGTAGAGTACCTGAGGTGGCCTGGTTCTAACACTGCAACAGTCACAGCGAGAGGGGGAGATAGAGAAGGAAAGAGAGAGGCTAGAGAAAAGGAGTGTGGTTGTGTATTATATTTGTAATAGAGGGAGAACCCTTAACCGAAGAAAGAGCCCAAACCGACAAATTGAATAGAAGATAATCAAATACACTCAGGGCAGACCGTCGGTGAAGGCAAGAATCAATTGGAGGCGGCGCGGCCTACGGATTTCGGGGGATGAATAGATGAAGGCAGGTGCTGTGGGGAGGGAGCATGCAACATCAAAATGAATGAAAAGTGAGAAATCTAGGCCTAATTTTGAGGTTGAAATTGGAAAATCATAAAATATAGAAGGGTAATCTTATCAAAGAATAAAATTTAGAAGATAAAGAATGGGTAATACTATGTATTGGGATGGAATGATTATTCCTAAACTAATAGGAATGTTAATTCCTATTGAAATCGTGATTTCGAAGAAAAAATCTAACCAAATGAAGGAATGGAATGTAGATAGGAATGGTCATTCCATTCTCACCCCCATTCCACCATACCAAGTATGGCATTAGAGTTCTATGAGCCTTATTACGCTTTAGCCCACTAGGACCTGCTATTTTAGTCCTCATCACAATTAGGGGTGAGCATTCGGTTTTCGGTTCGGTTTTTTGCCCAAACCAAACCGAACTGAAAAACCGAAACTTTTTTAAAATTAAAATTGAACCGAACCGAATTATCCGAAAAACCGAACCTGAAAAACCGAAATCCGAATTATGAAAACCGATCCGAACCGAAAAAACCGAAATATCATAAAATTATCCGAAAAACCGAAAAAAAAAACCGAAAAATCAAAAATTTAAAAAATTTAAAAAAAATATATATATGTATATATATATATATATTTATTTATTTATTTATGTAAAAATATAAATATATGCATATATAAATATAGGATTATTATATTATTAATATATATATATATATATATATATATATATATATAATATTCAATATAAATTCGGTTTTTCGGTTTTTTTCGGTTTATAGTATATCCGAACCGAACCGAACCGAAATTTGTGAAAAATCGAAACTGAACCGAACCAAATTTTAAATTTCGGTTTGATTCGGTTCGGATATTCGGATTTCGGGTATTTTGCTCACCCCTAATCACAATCACGTACAAACTTATGTGGACGTCTAGTATGTATACGCACCATAGCTCATCTGACTCGATTGTGTTGCTGTGAAAATACTTGACGAGATGATGATTACTTTGAATAAGTTGATTATGAATAAGGTAAATGAAGGTTGATTGTGGCGAGTAAACTGCCTCAAATTAAGGTATTATAAAACCTTCAATACTTACCACATTGAGGAAGAGGAAGTTGCAGAGATGATTCAGTGAACCTTCACTCTATACTAGATTATTTGAGCCAATTCTACGTTATGATAATGAACGAGAAAAAATTCTCCAGATATGCTGACATAGCAACCAAAAGTCGACCACTAATCAAATACATTTTGTACGTTTCAAAGGGTTTAACATGTGTGACATACCAAATACACAGCATATATTAATAATCTTTACTTTTAAACGGAATAATTTACTATGTTATCTTTGAAATGGAACATTCTAGCACCATATCAAATAGTTTTCTCCCTAAATATGAATAAACCAAACACCTCTAAATTTGTAGGCACATAAGAATGTCTCCTACTTATCTCGAATCTATCTCTCTTGGTAGCACTCATTAATTAGAATTGTCAGCTTAAGTGATCTACCTATATTCAGTTCACCAATTGAATCAATTCCAGCAACACAGAAATTTCTTGACCATCTCTTTTGACTTGACAATATTTGTCATATAGGATTGTCGACATCGTACCAACCAAACCCACCAAATTTGACTAACAAATTTTCTAGTTCTTAGTACTATCCACACGTGCACAGCTTCTTCAAAGATTCCGCCGCTCCATCCTTTACTTTTCAATTTTAGAGAAAAAGAAAAATGTTGTCACTCTGCAACTTATCGATAGATGATGTACATGATTATCTACAACTACACTTTACCCTTTGTTGAGAATGAAATTAACCAAAAACAAGGGCTTAATTCTACACAAAACCAAACATATCTTGGAACAAAGACACTGGAGTATGAGATACTTCAAGATTTCTTCAAGTGTAGGCTGCGTGATGGAGGACAGGTTTCTGAGCATGTGCTGAAGATGATATGTCTGATTGAGATGTTGGCATCGATTGGAACGATGCTTCCGTGAATATCTCAACAAACCTGATCCTACAATCCCTTCCTAGTTGTTTTGAGAATTTCATAGTGAACTTCAATATGAACAACACGAATGTGGGACTACCAGAATTGCACAATATGCTGAAAATCTATCAAACTTCTACTTCCAAAGGCAAATCTGTGCTCACGGTTTCTTCAAATTCTTCCAATCGGAAGAACAAGCAGAAGAAGAAAAAGAAAGCATCAAAGGATGTTGTTCTGGAGCCTAAAAGTGGAGGGGCCAAAAAGAAGCCGATGCAACCAAAGGATGAGTGCCTTTTCTATCACGAGAAAGGGCACTGGAAGAAAGACTGCCCAAAATTCAAGGCACAAGGTGCATTGAGTGGGAGCTCAGGTATGTTTGTCATTGAAATAAATATATCTATAAACAACTCACAGTCCTGGGCATTAGATACTTGTGGCCCACACATTTGTAATAATGTGCAGGGTTTAAGTGACAGAAGGAAAGTGAGGCCTAAGGAAGTAGACCTACGCATGGGAAATGGCATGGGAACTTATAGATTAGATCTACCCTCTGGAAATAGACTAGATTTACATAATTTTTATTTTGTTCCTGTTATTTCCAAGAATATTATTTCAATTCCAATGTTAGATATTGAAGGTATTTCCTTCCATTTTGTAAACAATAGTTGCTCGTTTAATCTTAATGGATTGTTATATGGAAATGCCTCACTTGCGAATAGACTATATATGCTTGAATGTGAACGAAATATTCTCAATGTGCAAAATAAAAGACCTAAGCTAAGTAACACGAATAACACCACTTATCTTTGGCATTGTAGACTTTGTCATATTAATGAGAAAAGAATAGCAAGATTGAGAAAGTTAGACTATCTCACATCATTTGATTTCGAATCATAGGGTGCTTGTGAATCTTGTCTCAAAGGAAAAATGACAAGTAAACCACTTTTTTGGGAAGGGGTTACGTGCTAAGGACGTGTTGGAGTTGATCCACACAGTTGTGTGGACCTTTTCCAACTCAAGCAAGAGGTGGTTATTCGTACTTCATCACTTTCACTGATGATTTTTCAATGTATGGATATGTGTATCTAATGAAACACAAATCTGAGGCCTTCAAGAAATTTAAAGAGTTTAAGCGTGAAGTCGAGAAACAACTTGGTAAAAGTATCAAAACTCTTTGATCAGATCGAGGGGAATACTTAAGTCGAGAATTTCTTGATTACTTGAAATCTCATGGAATTCGGTCAGACTGGACACCTCCGGGTACACCACAATTAAATGGAGTATCCGAGAGGAGAAACCGGACACTATTATATATGGTTCGGTCCATGATGAGTTTCGCTAGTCTCCCTTTATCAAACTGCTGTTTATATTCTGAATAGGGTTCCATCTAAATCAGTCGAGAAAACACCATATGAGTTATGGTGTAATAAGAAAGCAAGTCTTAACCATTTGCGGACCTGAGGTTGTCCTGCTTTTGTTAAGAAAATATTAACTGATAAGTTGGAATCCAAAAGTGAGAAATGTTATTTTGTGGGATATCCTAAGGATACTAAAGGATTTGAATTCTACTGTCCTGGATATCATAAGGTGATAATCTTTAGGAATGTGACGTTTCTTCAAGACGATTACATCTCCAAGGAACAAGGTCACATCCCGGTAGATCTTGAAGAAATTCAAGAACCACAAGCTAACATAGAGGATGAGAATATGTCCAATTGTGTGGATCAGAACTCAGTGGGAGTTTTTGATGATCTATTGGGAGGGAAAATAACTCTTAGAGGGACCCTTATAGGGACTTCTAGAGGGTCACCTCAAGGCAATGAGATACATCAAAGACAAGATGATACATAGTTGCATCAATCCCACCTCTAAAAAATCATAGTGAAATTCTTGAGAATATCCTGAATGTTGAAACAGTCAACACAAAACCTCCTCACGTTCAGAATGAACAGCCTGCACCAGTGCAAACCAACTCCATATGCCTCACAAGATTTCGTCGTGCACCTGAAAGACTGAATCTAATAGTTGAGAACCAAGATGATGAAGTAGATGATTCAGATGACGACGAACCTAGGACCTATACCGAAGCGATGTTAGACACCGATCAGAAAAAATAGATGGATGCATTAGTATCTGAAATAGACTCGATGTACTTCAATCTAGTCTGGGATCTAGTTGAGTTGCCAAACAGGGTTTATCCCATGGGCTGAAAATGGATCTTCAAAAAGAAGAGAGATGCAGATGACAAAGTACAAATATACAAGGCTAGGTTAGTGGCAAAGGGTTATAGTCAGCGCGAAGGCATTGGATATGATGAAGCCTTTTCGTCAGTCGCTAAGATCAAGTCCATTAGGATACTACTTGCAATAGCTGCATACTATGACTTTGACATTTGACAAATGGATGTAAAAAACCACGTTTCTCAATGGAGAACTAGAATGTCATGTGCTTATGACAAACATCCAGAAGTTGGAATATTTGCTTTGACAAGGCTATCAAATCGTTTGATTTTGTCAAAAGCAAAGATGATCCATGCGTTTATAGTAAACGCGATAATGCAAATGTTATCTACCTTGTCATATATGTTGATGACATTTTGATAATGAGTAGTAATCGTTCCATGATTCAATCCGTAAAAGATTGGTTATCTAGTTCCTTCATGATGAAAGAACTAGATGATGTTTCCTACATCCTTGGTATAAAGATCTTTTAAGATAAACCAAATAGGTTGTTGGGATTATCACAATCCACTTACATAGACAAATTTCTAAGACGTTTCTCAATGGAGAATTTCAAGAAAGGATTTCTGCCTATGGGATATGGCATTATATTGTCTAAGATAGGTTGCCTTCTAACGACAAAGAAATGAGTTGCATGAAAATGATCCCATACGCTTCGGCTATAGGATCAATTATGTACGCCATGATTTGCACTAGGCCAGATGTGGCTTATGCACTTAGCATG
>JAYDZE010553265.1:0-13333 GCA_034509125.1 Monilaria moniliformis | reverse complement strand
TCTCTATATTATTTGACCATTAAGTCACTGGCCAGTGCAATGATATATTCAATTAAAGTAATTGAATATGATCGAATAGGTCATATAATAAAGATGAGATAAAGTGAATGAGCTATTTGGTAGACACATGGCAAATCCTAGACTCAATCGAGTGATTCGTGAATGAAAGGATATTACATAAACTTCATGTAAAGTCTTGTTTACTGAATCCATGTAAACGTCCTTTATATATCGAGTTCGTTGCACAACGCAGTCTATGAGTTTTGTGCAGACTTTGATTTGATTATCGTCAATAATGGGGGCTTGGAGGATCACACTTTATGTGTATTGTTGATCCGCTTAAAAGTACAAAGTTGGAGCTTCGTATTACATCTAATACTAGTCCAAGTGGGAAATTGAAAGATATATGGACTAGATTAGGAAATTGGACTTTAATTAATTAAGATTGGACCCTTAATTAATTAATGCAGACAAAAGATAACAAACCCATAGGCCTAGGGCCCATGAAGCAGTTATTATATATTTTCTTATTGTAGAGAAATAAGAATAGACGTTAATTCATCAGTTCTGAAACATTTAGAACGTGGAACTGATTTCTTTTGTCACACACATAATACGTATGTTCAATCAAACATTTTCTAGCTTTCTCTTATTGAACTGTATACCAGGAATTGTTCCTGCATTGGATTGGCATACATGTGGATACCGAAAGTAGTGGATTCACTTACAGAATGCCGAATTCGATTAAATGTGGAAATCAAACTACACAACAAGTAAGTATTCTTTTCGTTGTGTGAATACATACTCAACTGACGAGATCAATTATGAATCTAGATCTGATATTCTTGTCTTGCTTCCGCTTTTTAATTATTAGATAATGACAAGAATTCCTAATATATTTGTCGAAATCCTCTTAAAGCTTATGAATTACAAACCCTAATTCACCATTAAAAACACCCAAGTCAACTATCTCCTTCATCACTTAATCGATACATTTCTTAGCTAAAACATTAAAATTAGACAATCAGAATTAACTAATACGACAAACCAAATAACACAAAATCGCCAAAACGAAATAAGTCCAACACGCATATCATAGAATCAAGTAGCCCTAAATATTCCCTAAGCTAATAGAGCAAAATATAGACATCTAACTCAACTGAGCACGAAAATTACAAGAGAAAATGGTAAACAATTACCGTCTTTGAGAGGAGTAACGCATTCGTACGAGATTTCGAACTGGAAAGGGGATAAAAACGAAGCCGGATTGTCGAGCACGGCGACGTTGGTGATGTTCACCGCACTCATTGTACGGGCAAGGTCGTGAAGAATTCCACACAGTTGGAGTTGCTAAAATACGCCCCCGATCGAGCCGCACGCAGAGCAAACTTCATGGAACGGAGGGGCAGCAGAATTGGAAGGGAGAAGAAAGAAAAATTGTCAGAAAGGTGAACACAAGCGCAGCGAGAATTGGATGTCACAAGCGGAAGAGCACCCAACAGAAAATAAATTAATAATGAGCTTGGAGGCTTGTGGTTTTTGCTTTGGGGATGATTTGGCTACTGTCTGGGCAACCGGATATAGCCGGTTTTCGAATTTGGCGGGAGTTTCTTTCATTTGGGCTTTAGTTTTTCTCTTAACATGGGTCGGAAGATGAATAACTGATTGGGTTGGATCACAGTCCGAATTCAGCATCGCCCTTATAAAACTAATACATCACAACCCAATTTTAACATGCCTACATTCACTTCCAATTCCGTTTATATTCATCTCACGTATTATTGGACCCATTGATTCAGTTCTTTTGCCATTGGAAAGCTTACTCAATCACAAAGCTACCACTATGGGTGATTTGAATTTGCAAAATGTTGAGGTTATTGATCAAAAACTCAAAAGAAATAGACGGTCATTGCACATGGTCCGGAGTTTTTGTGGTGCTTCGCAGTGACCGTCTATTCATTTGAGTTTTTGACCCAATAACTTCAACATTTTTCAAATCTAAATAACTCATGTTCATAGTCCTTTGGGTAAGCTTTCTAATGACATAAGAACCAAATTGATCTATCCAATAACAAATGAGATATTGTCAAAAACAATTAGCATGTATTAGATTAAGAATAAATCTAAACATGTTCAGATTGTGTTATCTTGTCTTGCTTGGTACTAAAAACTATTTGATCATATCCCCCCCCCAAAATACTCTAGTTAGATAGTTTAAGATTCGTGATTCGTCTCTTAGCCTCTAGATTAGTATGTTTTTTTGCGTAGGATAAATTTACACGCTTCCTTTATCTTCTCCTAAAACCTAGATAATTCATAAGCATAGTTCTTTAGTTAGATTTATCGCTTTCTTATTCTGGCTTTAATTCCATTGCTTCTTTCATTCGCCTAGATAATTTAATTCTTGCTTTAGCCTTTGTTTATTGCCTGGATAATTTATTTTGCTTATTTCATTCATGCGCTAGATAATTGGTTAAGAAGTGATAAACTCAAACCAAACCTTTTGATTAGGATGTTTAGGACTTTATATGCTTTTATGTGCGCAACACCAGTGAATTACATGCTAAGTCCTTCTTGAAAATATGACTAAAGTCAACTCTTACTGAGAAGCTTCCTTGCTATCAGTCACTCTGCTATCTTAGTTGTTTTATATTTGTTTATTCTGTTATTTGCAAAAAAATTCAATCAGGTGTGTTCGCCCCCTCCCCCATGCACCTTGGACCAACACAGTTTGCTTCGATTGTTGCCCAACTGTAACAAAATAATGAGAACCAAACTCGAGCATTCTTGTGACAATTAAATAGCCTTGTTTATCCTATCAATCTCAAATGCATTTTACTATATGTACTTAATAATAATTTGAGTTAAAAAAATTATTCTAGAATTAGTTGGGATCCCAAAAAGTAGTGTATGCCGCTTGATTGCGGCAAGCACACGGTATTCTTTAGTAAAAGGTAAAAGAATAATTCGTTATGCCACACACACGGCTGCCGGTTTTCTCAACTTGATTAACAACTCATTTTATTATAGTACCATTTGGTATGAGAAGATAACAAATAGAAACAATCTGCCTTTTGCTATATACGCTAAAACATTTTCCGGGTTGCCATATCTTTGATTTAGCAAAGACAGCATCAACCACCAATTTATTACGGCCTCACTGACTCAAGGTTATGTACTTGGCTATTCTTTGAAGATGATATCAGTGATGCAGGTGAAATGCTCAACTCTTTGGCCTTGTTTCAATTAATATTCTTCAAATATAGGGGCACTTGTAGATCACAGCTGGAGCAGGCTATGTCTCAAAATACTACACACGTAATAACTGCACAAATTTTTACATGTATAAGATTAACAACAACAACAAAAAAAAGAACGCTACCCGCCTCCAGCTAATGTTAATATGCAAAAGAACTATACGACTACATCTCCATTTTTCTGGTCTGCAAACTGAACATGTCAGCTATATCAGAATCTGTGCTGCAATCTTCAGGCTTTCTGTCCGTTACAGATCGAATAAATCTAGGAAATCTAACAGAAATGCCGCGCGATGGATGGACTAAACCAAAGGCAGCATGATGAACCGGTGAAACCGTGAAGTCTGCACCCTTAATCTGCCACACGAGTTCCGGAGAAAACCACATGTCAGGTACTTCTGCTGTTCCATAGTATGATGGCTTTTTCGAAAGAACTCTGTCACCAGTAAAGAAGTCTTTCATCTGCAAAATTTAGTCACAACTAAGTATCTGTTGACAACCATCTTATACACGATTCTTTCTAAGATCAATAGGTTTACGCCATATGACATTACAAAGAGATATAATAATCCTAACTAACAAGTAGACTAAAGCGATATGCTCATTGTACACCAATAATCACCAACTCTTTAAAAAGCAACCCCATATAGTGGCCTAAAATGTTAAAACTTTAAGCAAAGGCCAAATCAGAGAATAGTGTGTGTAAATCTGATGTAGACTTAAAAAGATTAACTCTATTATTATTATAGAAGTGCTTGCTTAATGAATTTTGATATACCAATGACATCATTATTTTAAATTTTAAGGATATTTTAGCTTTTCGGCATACCTCTTTGTAAAAAGCATCTGAAAATCCTGACATGACTCGGCAGACACTCTGGAACTCTTCAGTACTGGGATTGTAGCACGCCATTAGAAATGGACTGAACCTGGAATATCATGAATGCAGTTTTACACGCATGAAACAAAGACTCTTCTCATTCTTCCCAGACTCTGAGGAAGACTTGTAAAAATGAAACTAGCATCACTACACCCAAAGTGCCCCACTAGATTTTGACTGCATATGTCATATAGGGGTAGCAATATTGGGTTCAACATCAATTACTACACTAACAAGGAAATAATTTTGTTTTTTTCCTCCTTTTTTTCGATTGACATTCCCAGCACAGGATTTATTACTGCCAGATTGATGTTTAGTATCTCGTAGTTATAGAGAGAGAGAGAGAGAGAGAGAGAGAGAGAGAGAGAGAGAAATATTAAAGAAAGTTATTAGAGATAGTATTAATTACCATCCTGCTTTTCTTCCATTTCCATACCAAGCACCTATAGGTACCAAGTCCAAGGAATCACTTAGCCCTTCAACATAATCTCTTTTTACCTGCAAAAGGAAAGGGTGATTTGCTCATGGAGTAAAGCATTACAGACTTCTTCGTAATAAAATGTTCTGATAAAAAGTTTCTAACACATATAACACCTTCAACCAGGCATCGGAACGCTTTGATGGAGCATAACCAGAATCAACATCAAGAGATTTAACCATGATCCCTTCATATGAGGAGTGAATGGCGTCCGACAGAAAACTGTTCATCCTATTTGATGTAGCTTCATTATTTGAATCAGCATCTTGGGGTTCAATCTAAAAGAGCTGGGTTATTTTGTAGGACAGTGTAACATATTGACTCATTCATCAAAAAAAGAGAAAAACTCACAGTCATTTCTTTAGCATATTCGAAATAACCTGGTCTCTCTTCACCAAATAAATTCTTCAAATCTGGTTCCCAAAGAGAATGCGAAATTAGGCTACAAACTATGTCATCAGCAAAACAGTAAATATGATCAATAAAAGGAAATTTCATACATTTCCGTCTTACACGTAAGGGCAGATCCAACAATCTGCATTTAAAATTTTGTATGGCTTGTGTGAGAAGTTATAAAAGAAATGCTTCCATAACAATGCAAAAAATATTTCAAACACACAATAAAGTGAAATCAAGAGCAAGTTGTACACAAATCCAAACATTAGGTATGAGCATCTGTATTAGAGTTGAATGCATCGTTAAACTAGTTATGATCTTCATATGTATTCTTCTATTAATTTTATTTTTCCTTATTTTCTTTGGGTATATGGAGTTTTGGGGCAGGTGGCAGATTCTTAGAAGGGCTGTAGGCAACACTTACTGCTCTCCACTTGCAAACATGATGTCAAAGACAAAAACGCATATGTCAACCTGCGTAAACAGAAGAGGTCAGATACGATAATCTTTTTTCCCCCCAACAATAACTAGCTGTACTAATAAAATTATTAGAAACTAAATGGCATGCGGTGAACAAAGTGAGGGAAAATAAAATGAAAGAAAAGAACCAAAGGAAAATTAAAACATTAAAAAAAAAACAAAAAAAAAAACGTTTGCCTGCATGGTTTCCATTTTTCAAATACATCCTCCAAAGCCTTCAATATCCAAACACATATGGATACGTGTTTAAAGCCAGAGTAAATTTTCATAGATTAATGACCTCTCTTTGATTTGTAAGCAGAGTATAGTATCATAACATAAAATGTTAAACAAACATGTAAACTTTTTAGACTTGAGGAGCAGATCAAGTCAAAATCATTTTCATGATCAGTTTTAAACTTTGAATAGTGACACTGGATAACCTTGATTTTATCTACGTCAACCAGGGAATCCTTACTCCCTCTCTCCCTGGTAGATAGCTCTTGAAATGACATTAGTCTCCGACCATTATTTCGATCGATTGCAGCCACCTGAACTCAAAATAAATTATGTGTTATTATAACTCAAGGTCACTGTAAATCCGAAGCCAAGCAATGAACATATAAATTTTCCGATTGCTAATAATTTAGGTGCATCTGCATCAGAATGAAAACAAATAATAGAAAAATAAAGAGAAGGAAGAGTGAAGACTGACCTCAGCGTCTAAAATAAATGTTCCAGCAGCATGCACACAAGAGTCTACGACTATGTCAACTAAATCTGGGAATCTTGATGTGGTTTCATCCCCATTCCTCGAGAAGACACGTATACAACCGTCCGCTGATCTGTGAATTTGAGCGCGTTGACCATCATATCTAGAAAACATGAAGGAAATTAAATGTTCAGTCATTGCTAATTTGAACTCCACTGGAGAACGTGTGACAAGGAAATTTGGATTTTTTTGTAATGTAATTAGCCGAACTGGACGTTACAGATAGCCAGCCCAAGAACTATTAAGAGGGAAAATGGGCTCTCTTGTGCAAATACCATATAATGTAGGAAAAAATTGAAAAGCCCAAACTTGGAACATTCGAACAATATCTTGATCCTTAGGTCTTAACTAGACCAAAATACTCACACAATCACTAAGCTGATAAGCATTGCATGCAACAAATTCACTTTGGCCCAAAACCAAAGCCAGAAACCATAATTCGGTAAAGAAGAAAGCTATAATTTCTGATGGAAAAACAAGACTCAGAAGTTCTGAAGAATGACTAGATAGCAGGTGCTCAGTAGTGGGGTGCATTTGAAAAATATCAGTTCAACACAATCGATTGATATTCAACGTCAGTTCAGTTGAGACTTGAGAACTACGCCGACGAGAATTGGAACTGAGTACTAGTTGTATCAAATTACAAAAGCTAACTGGATTTCGAGACTGTATTTAAATTGCAAATATAACAAAAATTCAAGAAACCAAATCCTTATAGTATGTAACTTAAGAACTGACTTATATTCACATGTGAATGCTCTGTTTTGGAAGATCTTCAGCACCTCCAGCACTCCATTAGTGATTCTGAGATTATATACCACGAGAATAAGGAGGCATACATAAAATAATATATTTTACATCGAACACAAAGGAAGTAGTCATAATACTTAGCAAGCATTGGCTTGATTGGTATCCCAGGGACCATTGATATGGTTGATGATGAAAACTGGATCCCTTTTTCCATCAGAGATGGGATAAGTAAATCCTGTAAAAACAACAAGAACAATCAACAAGTTCAGAATATCTCAATCACGAACAACTCTCTGTAAGTACCTATCAAGAAGTAGTAACTACATGTGTTTGTGTTCGACCAACAAGATTTGTTGAAAGGAACAACCTTACAACAAGGGACTCCACGAAATAATTAGGGCAACCATAATATAATATTACATGCCTTATAATGGAGTTACATTTTTTGTTGGAATGAATTCAGAGGCAAAACCAAGTTTCAGAGAAGATAATATAAGAGTAGTACATATGCACTATTATATCACCAGACTATGTACACTCAAGCAAAAGTCTCAAGATTAGGTGCTTTAGAGAAAGAACTAAAGCCAGATAAGAAGATATTAGTCACATGAAAAATAATAAGTAAAAGAGAGGAACTTCTCCATGTAAATCTATCAGCCATCCAAATAAGAAGGTACTGAGATATGAATATCCACACACAACCTCACATATTCTCCACTAAAAAGTATCCAGGCATCTTATCTGATCTGCTAAAGTTCTATTAAAGACAAGAAATGGGCAGTTCGAGATTTCATTTGTTTCACAGAATTCCAATCATATTCAATGCCGGAACAGAGTGTACTGATAATAAAAACAACCAACAAGAATTAGGCAGGATGACAGAATCAGAACTTACCAAGTTTGGAATTATGTTGTAAGCTTCAACTACAGCACTTGAGAGACGCTATCAAAAAACGAGGAAAAACAGATAAAATGAGCAAAAACTGCAGCATTTCTTTCATTGAACAGGTGATTCATCAACATAGAGGATACTAAGTAGAACAGATTACAAAACTTGATACCAAATGTAGACAGCACAAATAGAAACTCAAACTAAACAAACCTGAATGTCTTCCTTCAAGTTTTCAGCTGCTCCTTCATAATTCATCACAATGGCCTGGGCTAAAGCAGGAAGAATAGTTCGCATCATAGCTCCAATTCTTAAGTTCCTAACCTACGTCAATTAAAAATATGAAGTCATATATACCCATGGTGTAACACAAAACCATGACTAAAACAGAGGTAAAATAAGCTACACGAGGGTATGAGGAAAGCTTTTTAAGTTATTATTTCATTTTCGTTCTCAGCTTTAGTAAAGAGACAGCAGAGTCTCTCACCATCCTTTCAACCAGGAGATTCAGATCTCAGGGAATAAACAATGCTTTCCTATTTCCTTCTTTTATTTAAATTTTATTTTGTAAATGTTCCTGTTTCACTGTATTTGCTACATAATCTTTTTCTATAGCCTTATATAGTGGTTTAAAAATAATCCAATTACTAGCATAATCACTTTTATCATACCAGAGTTCTGACAAGAAATTTCATCTCCTTCTCTCTACATGAGCACATGAGATTCACAATGAGGCTTTTCTTCCGGCTCGTACTGCCACTACCTGTTTGTACACTGACGAATTCCATGTAAAGGTGGAAGATGCTCACAGAATACAGTGGGAAGGATAAAATCATAAGATCACTTGAACATGGAACAGATCACTTTTTAACATACAAAATAGTTCCAAAGCAAACTCTCTAGTATCACAACACAAAATTTTCAGTTCATTGAAAAAGTTATTGCCCAAACCAACTTAGAGACTAATAAAAGAACACATAAAAAATTTAGTACTTCTCATTTGTGCCCTACTAGTTATCAAGTACTACTCAGCATTCAGGATTGATAAAACCAATTTTCACCCGAACAGAAGGCAAAGGTACCAAAGTAATCATGCACTCGAAAGGAATAAAAGAATGATAACTAATCTGAAAGCTATAACTTTAGAAGATCCTATACATTGGCATGTTCCTCTCATTGGTTTGATCAATTAAAATAGTTTGAGGAGACAAAAAATGACTCACATACTAGAAACATATTGGTATTTACTAGAAGATACTAGATTATCAAAAGGGGAACACATACAACTTAGCATGACAAATGTATATGCAATATTTTTCATCAAAACCCGGAAAAGGACATTAGTTGAAAAGTAGATTTCCTGGCCTTACCACTCCACATAAGACACAGGTTAGATTCATGGAAATACATTTTGGGCCTTGTTTTCATGCAATTGTTTGAGGCCATGGACCAAAAGATAAATGAATGTCTTTCTACATACCAATTACCAAATCCATAATTAGGATATGCATACCTATCTTCCGTAAGATAGAATACACTTGCCGGATTGTAAGCGCTGCTGGAGGAGCGAGTAGTGATTGTCTTTGCCGGCAAAGCTGAGCAACATCACCTGATAGAATACAAGTTACTTGACAACAAAGCAAACCCACCAGTACCACAGGAAATTGTACAATATAAGGAGAAAGAATTCAAAACTTTATATTATGTACCAAGATCACCAAGGCTATCATAAAGGTTCTTTATTTTTGATCTATTAGTCCCACAAGCCTCTTCAAGGGCCGAAACAACAATGCCACCACCAATATTCAGTTCCTACAACATCACATGACCAAAGGATTCCAGAACAAACATGAGATATGTAATATAAATAAACTATATATGTACAGCTAGATAGGTGAAAAAAGGAAACAGGATGGGAAGGATTTTATCCAATGAAATTACATTTCCAGCTCTTGCATTTATATTTACTGTTCCAGTACAAAATTTATACAAAAATTTAGAAAGAATGAAAGGAAAAACAAGATTGAGTAATATATTACCACATTTTCATGCTCAGGAGCAATCCTATTTGTGCACAAATACACAGCAGGAAGCACATCCTCTGGTGAAAGGACCAATAAACTACATAATGAAGGAAAATGGATGGTAAAAATAATAAGGCCCAGCCCAATCAGTGGGAAAGAGAAAAATGAAATACTAGCATGAAATTCATATATCAGACTCATTTTATATTAAATAGCATATAACAGGAAAACAGACCTCCTAAACATGTTACACAGCATCGATGTAGCTTTAATCTTGCCTTTTTCTTCTTTAACTAAATCAAAAGTGCGCGCTATATGAATGTATGGAGCAGGCTGTCCTTTCCTCCAGCAAGCTGAAAAAGATTCTAACCCTTTAAAAGCATGCTATTTAAGCAATAATGTCCAAAAAATGAGACGCAATAATTTTCACAATCAGATGACCATAAACTAACCATGTTCAATAGGGGAGTAACGGTCAGGTGGTAGAGATACATAATCCACAAAAAGGTTGTCCTTTGATAAAGTAGGGAAAAGTATATCAGACTTGATTTCAAGATTGTTCCTCTCAGATTGTTCAGCATGACCTTCCATGGAAGAGATTCTACTGGTACACTCAGACTCTTTGAATTTGTTACTACCCAGCAAATTGTCTTTAATGTCATTGGCAGTACTAGCATTGTTATTGTAATATGTATCCAGAGCCATATTGATATCTCCTTTGGTCTTCTCAAGAAGTGTTGCTGCATAGCTTCTTAATGATTCACCATCATTCACAAGCTGAATAAACTGATTCACCTCATCTTCGTACAATTGAGTAACCGCAGTGGGAAACTCTTTTTTATCATTGCAACAATCATTAAATGCAACGTCAACTTTAGTCTCTTCAGACACAACAGGCAATTTGTTTTTAAAGAATTTGGTTATGGTATACTGTTTTGAATCGTTATTATTCCGGGTTAAACCTGCTCTTGCTTTCTTTGTTCCCTTGCTATCAAGGTTTCTCTTCCTTTTACCTGGAGAATTAGCGCTGTTCTTTATATTCTTAGAACTAGATAATTTAAAACTCTGACTCAGAGGAACAGTCTCAGAGTGATTGGTCTTGACAATAGATTTAATAGGCGAAGCTGGTTGATTTTCTGGACCTTCATCAGAAGCACAGGAGACCAGTACGCCATTAAGGACCTGTTCATGAAACTCTGTTTCATATTCATAAAAATTAGAAACTGCCTCAACAACATTTCCACCTGAACTGCCAAGTAAGTCCAATATCTGAGATAGAGTGACCCAACTGGGCAGGCAGTCCCGAAGTTCCTGTGCAGATTTCTCCAAACAATCTTTTCTGGTATCTTCTGAATCACGTTGCTCATGTTCCTGTTGAGGACACGGAGATCTCCTGTCACTCTCCTGTTCTATGCCAGAACAACAATGTGATGCAGAGAAAGGGGCATCCTTTTTCTCTTCGATTATTACATCATCAGACCTGAAAAGGAATTCCTTTCCTACATCCACTCCCTTCGTCCCACCACGAACAAAACTCATCAAAAATTCCTGCTTGATGGCCATTTCATCAACCAAACCAGCAAAATGCTTTTGCATTGCATTGGCATGCTTGCTATCAATTTTTTCAACATCAGCACCAACTGTGGGAATAACACGCTTTGGCTTCAAAAACTTCACATATGCTCTAAGCTCATCATAGTTAGAATGCTCACTATATGGAACTAGATGAATCTCAAATGAATCCTTAGTTCTCACCGTGAACTTATTTCGCTTGACTTCATACGTCCACCCAGTCGGAACAAAGCCTACAACCTTTGAATAACCTCTCTCACTCATAATCTCGCTGATCTTCATGAAGTTAGGTCGAAAATATGGCCATGTCTCACCCAACACATTCCAACCAACAACATGAACATCACTCTCAGACTCATCCAGCGTAAAAACCCCCGTCTCTCCCAATCCTAACGCACGTAAAACTGCCATCTTCCTCCCACTCACATGAATCTTCCTCTTACACCTCCGCGAAATCTCCACCAAAATCCTCTCCTTCCCAATAACATACGTAGCCACCAAAAACAACACATTCTTCGCATTTAGACCCGCATTCTTAACTCCAAGCCTCTCAATCACCCCAACAACATAATCAATCGACTCCTCCTGACTCGGAAATACAAATTTCGGATTACAATACGTCGTATCCAGAAACACAGCATCAGCACCAATAAATTCAGAAATCACACTTTCGTTCTTCATTTCCTTAGAATACCTAAAATCACCAGTGTGCACATACTTCTCAAACCTAACAACACCACTACTACCTGCACCGCCGCCACAGCTGGCCGGCACCTTGAACAGGAATTGAACTGCGCCGGGGCAGTGGTTGGCGTCGACGAGCCAGATTTCGGAGCCCTCGATTAGTACTCTTTGGGCGAGAGGCAAGGGGAAAATGAATTGCTGGGGAATGTTGAGGATTTGGTGGAGGAGCGTGGCGGTGGTGGCTGAGCAATAAATGATGCCGCTGGTCCACTGCGGCGAGAGGCCGGTGTAGTGATCGGAGTGGAAGTGGGAGAGGAAGTAGGAGACGGAGAAAATGGGGTCGGCGTGTTTGAAGCCGTCGACGATGAAGCGGGTATGGGGAATGAGTTTAGAGTAAGGGAGGGAAGCGGGGGGAGAGGCGAGGGGGCAACTCGGTGGTGGCGGGGGAGGCAGAGACAGGGAGGAGAGGGCGGCGCGGTGGAGGGCGGCGGTGGTTAAGTTGAGCGGTTCTGGCGGTTTGGAGGCGGACATTGATTCGCGCGGGTTTGCCCGATCATCCACGACTGTTTGTAATTGCAGCAGATTCTTTCTTCCCTTATTCCAAAAAAAAATCAAAATAAAAAGGATTCATGATTTTTTCCTCTCTACTTGTCAAATATGACTACTAGGGGCTGTTTGGTACCCAAATTTAAACCAAGATTGGATATAAATCTTATTTAAATAATATATTGGAGTGTTTGGTAGATAAGATAGTCAAAAGGCAAGTTCGTATATATTAACATCGGCCCGTGCTCAGCCCGCACTCAGCTCGTGTCAAAACATTGTTTCTCTCTATTTCTGTATATGGCCCTTCCCTTGAGATTTACCCAGAATACCAAATTTATTCTCTCACTTCCACATTTCTCACTCTCTCTTCTCTCTCCACTCACACCCATATCCAACCCCTCTTCTTCATTAGTTACGCCTCACTCCTCCTTCGTCAAACCCTTACTTCGTGACGAATGTGAGAGAAAATAGAGTGAATGAGATGTACATTCGACGGATTTGATCAGACCCCACAAGATCGAACACTCGGAGACGATGTTGCTCGTGGATCAGTGGCGAAGCCAGGATTTTGGCACTGGGGGGCCCAAGTGCACCAGTCAGCATATGCAACTTAATAGTACAGAAAC
>JAYDZE010553254.1:0-13334 GCA_034509125.1 Monilaria moniliformis | reverse complement strand
GGCTGTCTGCTGATCCTCATGAGTACTACTTTCAGGGTCAGCCATGAATCTAACACGTTTCTGTGATTTGGTGTCCACCGAATTTTCTCTCTTTTTCAGGATCGGCTTAGGATTATCAATATCTAACTCTCCTTTTTTGATATCTTCAGCATCCAAATTTGTGGCCATGGAGCTATCAGAAAGTTGTAAAGCATCAATTTCTCCAGCAGTCTCTGCATCTTCTCTCAGTCTAAGTTTTGCAGCTGAGTGATTGGCCCGAGGGTCTTTTGCAGTAACCTGGAAAGAGCTGGGAAGCTCACCATATCCACTAACTTCTTCAATTTCATAGTCAGCACATTTCACGTTTTTTAGATATATCCGGTCACCAGTTTCTTCTGAGCCAACAGCCACTTTGTCAAATTCATCTTCCTCTTCCTGCGTAAACCAAAAAACGGAATTAAAAGGGAAACAAAAACCTATACAGGAAAGCAGAATATCAAGGGCAGAGATTATATTTTGAACTCTACAACTAGAGAAAAGAAAAACAGCAAATTACCAAGTTGTGGAAAAGAATGCATATAGTGGATTTAATGACCTGGTGATGAATGTGAAGCATCAAATACACCATGCAACCTTTACCCCGCAGACTCAGGATATCAGTATATCACTAAGAATTATGAGAAGGGGAAAATTATATCAGAGTGGGGAAGACATTATCATATGCTACAAGTGGGCCTCTTGAACTTCAAAGTTTGTAGAAACAAGAAAAACACAACATGTATGTCCGGACAGCATGCCCAACCACACATCTAAGGGGCATAGCATATCTGGACAAAAGAATTCAGGGAATATAGACAAGCATAAATACTTTTTATTATTTCCAACAGCAAGGAACTTCAAATTGAATGATAGAATCATTAATAACATCAGTTATTGGTTATGTATGAATTCGCTGACAACATGTGAGAAGAGGTGCACTATTAGCACTGATGTAATGGGGAAATAACTAAAGATTACTACAAAGCATAAAAAAGCATAAAATTTCTTGAAATGTTTGCCAACAATTTGCCAAGATGAGCATCATACTCTCTCTGTACCAACTAGGGTACCATACTTATTAAAACCCACAATATTAAGAATGCATGCAGTTAGAAGAGATACTCCTAGTTCTCTTCCCCAAGAAACTCTGCAAAGGCCCCAGGGAACAGGGCAGCTTCAGTGGACAGCATCCACACAACAACAGAAACTGGAGGCAACACTGAACCTTCAGTTTAATACCAGCTACAGAGAGGCCCTGTTCCTGATTAAGGCGATATAATATGCGAAATCTGATGCAAGCTCCAATTAAGCAGTACTACTGCAAAGTTCAAATATTCATCTCACTTCGTACACAACTTGGGGAAACTGTTATGTCTTCCACTGAGCTCAAATAGGCATGAACTGTAACACTATTACCTAGCTTGTATGGTATATATGACACTTCACTATATGAATGCGCCCAAACACTATGAGCAACACAATAATATGTAATGACATAATATTACATGAAAGTTAAAGTAAAACATGTTTATTTTGCACTATTTGTATAACTTAGAACATTTCCTGCTTCTAACGTTTTTGGTTTGCCAATCTACTTGATGGTGTGAGGACACTGAGGAGATAGGGCTGTGCCCATCTATAAAGTTGGCACATTCCCGGGTTGATTTCTCACACTAAATTGAAGTTCAAACTTAAAGCAAAACCAGAATGAACCATAATCCTCACGACCCTTCTTATGACATTTATCGTACTTAACCAGCAATTAATTTCTAAACTTAAATAACTGCCCTGGCAAATGGTACATGGAGTTGGCAATTAATTATCAGGATTTATAAATATTACAGCACGAAATTATTCGTAATATGAGCGAGAAACATTGAGCATCATTCAAAATCAAATACCTCGTAATCAAGGGTGCAGTCGCGCCCAATATTGGACTGAACATCCAAATACTCCGCAACGCTAGATTCGCCGCCGCCGCCTTTGTTGTTCCGGCGTCGTTTCGCACCATCGATTTCCTCGCCCTCTTCTTCCTCTTCTTGTTCCTCCTCCTCCTCTTCGTCTTCCTCTTCGATGTTGCTCAACTCCTTAAGGTCCGATTCTAGGTCAGCCAGTAGAAGGGAGGGTCCAGATTCGGCGCGGTCTTCTCCTAGTTCAGGAATATCCTTGTTGCGATTCCATTCTCGGCGTTCGATTTCTTCATCGGTGAGGGACCAGAGGGCGGGGCTGACGCCGACGGAAGGCACCGTATCGGTGCCGAGAGCGCCAAACACCTTATCCACGCGAACTCTGAAACTGTCTTCCATAGTGATGTTTCTAGTGTGTGTGCACTTTATACAGTCGAATATATCTATGTCAATGAGTATAATTTAAAGAAACTTACGACTCCTCGACATAAATTATACGGTGAAGGTCGATTTTGTCCAATTTTTTGGAACGTCTATTTGAAAATGTTCTACAGTTTAGATAATTACTATTATGTATCAAATGTTTCATTTTCAGAAATAAAATGTTCCATTAATATTTTTCGGCAATTAAGATATTGACGTGGTAATGGACGTCAGAAGTTGTATTTTCAATCAAATTAAAAAAAATGCAAAAACATTGCCAAGTCATGCCATTTTTCTCTCTTTCATCCTCCAACAATAGCTAACTAGATTCGGTTGTGGGCTCGAGGTGTGGCTACTGTGTGTGTAAGGTAGAAAGTCGGCCGTTGTTGTTGTCGATGTTTTGAGTTGAGTGGTATGGTTGGTTTTGAGTTGAGGTGTTGCAACTGCTGTGTCTAGGCTGGAGGAAGGAGAGCCGACGGACATGACTCCTTGCTATCGCCGTTTGGATGAATTAGTAAGAGGGGTGGAGAAAAGGTAGACGATGGTGGTGGGGCTACTATTATTGACCGAAGAAGAAGGTTGCGCTAGCTTTACCGTTGGGTGTTGGCCGGAAATTGTGAGGAATGAGAGAGGAGAGATGAATCAAGATTTGGGAAGAAGAGTGATGAGAGAAATTGCAGAGGGAGATAGAGAAGAGAGATATATTTTATTTCCGAAAATGAAACATTAGATACCTAATGATAATTACCTAAATGGTGGGACATTTTCGAGTAAACACCTCAAACGATGGGACAAAATTGACCCTTTACCCTAAATTATACTCCTATAAAAGTACCATATTTATTGGTCTTCTGATTCGTTCTTGTCATAATTATCCGACCAATTTTGAAATTTCAGACATAATTTGTCGACTACTTGTCAGTCTAGGGTCATATTAGTTACCCTTGTCCGATTACTTGGGCTTTTTTTGTACGGTAAGATGAGGGAAGCATCTGTTATTTTTTTTTGAACTTCGGAATATATATGAATGATTCAATTATTTTTTGGTTTCAAAGGAGGTTTCATATAGATATATGCAGTATGATTATTGTGGCAATTTCCTGTGATGATAGATATTAACTCAATACTGTAATTAGCATGGTTTTAGATAGTCTGTTATAACTGGCAGACTTGACCAGGAGTTTCATTCTCAAATGTCCTAATTTTCTTATGAAAGAGTTTTATGTTCTTATGTTTTTTCGTTATTAAAATAGTTAAAGCTCCAATGTCCCTCGACTTGTGAAAAGATTAGTGCTCCTAAGTTTCTATTGGTTATGAAAGAGCTAAATGGTCCTATGTCCTAATGTCCCATTTTGCTTATGAAAGAGCTTCATACTCATATGTCTCAATTAGCTTATGAAAGACTTTTACGCTCTAATATCTCTCGGTTATTAAAAGAGCTAATGCGACCATATCCATCGGCTTATGACAGAGATTAATGCTCATATGTCTCTATTGATTAGCTAAATGCTCCTATCTCCTATGTCCTCTTGGTAGTAATTCATGTCATCATTTAATGACACGCAGTGGAAAATACAAATAGGAATATGATCTTGATTCATAAATGATATTGTTAGTTGAACAGTAAATCATACAACAGATAGAAGACTTACTTTTGTGTAGTTTCATTTCCACATTTGATCGAATCGTGACATCCTGCAAGTGAATCCACTACTTTTGGTATCCATGTGTATGCCAATCTGATGCAGGAACAATTTACGCTACACAGTCCAATCAGAGAAAGCTAGAAAATCTCCGATTGAACATACGTATTATTTATGTGAGAAAAGAATCGAGTTCTCACGTTCTAAACGTTCTGAACTGATGAATTCAACTCTTCTCTTATATCTCCACATTAGAGAAATATATACCAACTGCTTCATGGGCCCAATGCCCATAATCTTGTATATCTTTTCTCTGCATTAATTAATTAACAGTCCAACCTTAACTAATTAAAGCCTCATATCCTAATCTAGTCCATATATCTTTCAATCTCCCACTTGGACTAGTATTAGATATAATACGAAGCTTCAACTTTGTACCTTTGAGTAGATCAACAATACACATAAAGTGTGACCCTCCAGGCCCCCACTATCGACGATGATCTAATCATATGCACAAAACTCCTAGACTGTGTTGTGCAGCGAACTCGATATATGAAGGGCGTTTACATGGATTCAGTAAACTAGTCTTTATATAAAGTTTATGTAATATCCTTTCATTCACGAACCACTCGATTTAGTTTAAGATTTGCCATGTGTTTATCCAAATAGCTCAATCACTTTATGCCATCTTTATTATATGACTCATTCGATCATATTCAATTACTTTAATTGAATATATCATTACATTGACCAGCGACTTAATGGTCAAATAATATAGAGAAACTAAGTGTTCTCTTGAAATTTCAATCGATGAATGAATTCCATTCTTGGCTCAATTACCATTTCCATTTGTCTCATGATGTACTCAACACAAGTCTGTGTCTTGGTTCTCCTTTGGAAGGCAAGCGTTGTACAAGGTCAAAGCACACCACTCAACAAACAAAATGAGTAAAAACCTTAGGTCAAATGACTATCACATACTCCACATACTAATAAACCGTAGACATTGAACAAACAGTTTAATAGTAAGGTATACCAATACTTTCCAAAGTATCTATGTGTCGATCACAGATATCAAATATCTCATAGTTGTGAGATCAACTACATTCTCTGAGAATGTGATGTAGACCACTTGTTAATTTATGACATATCATCAATATCACATTCTTGATAAACATTGGTTAGTGTTATTTTAGAATTACAATATATTATTAATGTTTCACATCATTAATGGCAGTCATAATTCAAGGGAACATATATAAGAATAATGACAAATAATTAAAATAATTATTTCAATAAATGCACAAAATCCATAGAAAATTAAATTATCATAGAATGTGATCAAGTAAGGATGTCCCATTACAGATTGTTTCTTAGACATACAAGCTGTAAACTCCCACTTATTCAAAGCCACAACCAACATGTCTAACACCTAGGCACTCAAAGTGCTTGTTGCGTTTTGTTGTACATACAGACTTGGTGAAAGAATCAACCAAGTTATCAATAGTGGATACTCTTGCTACTTTTATATAGCATCTTCTATAAATTTTCTGTTCATAACTCTTGGCAATGGTGGTTGAACCGACAGTAGTATTCTGGTACTATTCCATCTTACTGCACCACCATTAAGGACAAAACATGTTCAGACTAAGACTTATAGTCATCACTACCTGCTTGGAAACTAACATCAGTATATCCAATAACTGATAACTCTAGCTATCCACCATATACCAAGTATTATTCTTCAGTTCTTCTAAGATACTTAAGGATAGTATTGACAGTTTTCAAAAATTTCCCTTTGGATTTTGTTGAAATTTGTCTATCATGCTACTCATCAGCTATATCTGACCCATTACATGTCTTGGCATACATAATGGATCATATACATGAAGCATTTAAGGTATTCTTTATGTAATTCATTTTATTGTCTTTGGAAGGGCAACTCATCTTAAACAATACAATGTCTTAAACAATACAATGTCATGTTTCATATGAAAATTCTTTTATTAGAATTCTCCATTGAGCAACGCCTTAGCAACTTGTCTATGTAAGTTGATTGTGATAATTCCAACAACATACTTGGTCTATCTCAAAAGTTCTTTTTTTGTATACCAAGTATGTATGAAACATCACCTAAATCATTTAGCATAAAGAAAATGCACAACCAATCTTCACGGATTGCATCATTAAATAATGTCTCCAATAATCAAAATGTCATGTATGATAAGGAAGACAATGTTTCTATTCTCGCGCTTACTATAAACGCATGATTCTATTTGCTTTTGATGATATCAAACAATTTGATAGCCTTGTCAAAGCAAATATTTCAACTCCTGAAAATTTGCTTGAGTCCATAAATGAGCTTCTTTAGCTTGCATACTACATTTGACATTTTTCTTTGATACAAAACTTTCAGGCTATGTCATACACATATCGCATTTGAGTTCTCCATTGAGAAATGCGGTTTCTCATCCATTTGTATGCAACTATTGTATATAATTTTCTAATGAACTTTATTTTAGCGACAACGAAATGTTTCATCATAGTCAATGCCCTTGCATTGACTATAATCTTTCACCACTAACTTAGTCTTATAGGTTTGTACATCGCTTTCTGCATTTATCTTATTTTGAAGATTCATTTGCAGCCTATGGGTTAAATCCTAGGTGGCAATTCAACTAGTTCCCAACTAGATTGAAATACATCGAGTCCATTTGGTATTATGGCTTCCAGCCACTTTTCGATCGATGTCTAACATCAATGTGATATAGGTCTTAGGTTTGTCGTCATCTGAACCGACTTCATCATCTTGGTTATTAACTATTAGATTTAGTCTTTCAGATGCACGGTCTTCGAGGTTTATTGAGTTGGTTTTGCACTTGTTTAGGCTATTTATTCTAGACGTGAGAAGGTTCATTTGCATTGAGCGTTTCAACACTTAGGATATTCTCATGAATTTTACTATGATTTTCATGAGGTGTGAGATAATGCAACTATTGTATCATCTTGTCTTTGATGCATGTCATTGTATTGAGGTGACCCTCTAGAAGTCCCTCTAAGGGTCTATCAAAGAGTTATTTTCCCTCTCAATAGATCATCAAAAACTCTCATTGAGTTCTAGTCCACTCATTAGACTGATCCTCATCATTTAGATATATCGTGGTTTTTGAATTTCTTCAAGATCTACCATGTTGTGACCTTGTTCCTCAGAGACCAAGTCATTTTCAAGAAACGTCACATTTCTAGGGATTATCACCTTGTGATTTCTAGAACAGCAGAATTAATATCCTTTAGTTTCCTTAGGATATCCACAAAATAGCATTTCTCACTCTTAGTTTCCATTACCCCAACGAAATAAGGGACACGGGTGAAATTCATCATGGATCGAAATATATCTAATAATTTTGGATTTTCCCTCTTGGATACTCCGCTTATTTGTGTTGTACACAAAGGTGTCCAGTTCGACCGGATTCCATTTGATTTCAAGTAATCAAAAAATTATCGACTCAAGTATTCCCCTCATCGATCTGGTCGAAGTGTTTTAATACTTTTCCAAAGTTGTTTCTTGACTTCCCACTTAAACTCCTTAAATTTCTCGAAGGCCTCGGTTTTGTGCTTCATGAGATACACACATTCATACCTCGAAAAATCATCAGTAAAAATGATGAAGTACGAATAATCACCATTTGCTTGAGTTAGAAACGATCCGCACACATTTGTGAGGATCAACTCTAACACGTCTTTAGCATGCAACCACTTCCCATAGATGGTTTACTTGTCATATTTCATTTGAGACAAAATTCGCAAGCACCATATGATTTGAAATCAAATGATGTGAGATAGTGTAACTTTCTCAATTTTGTTGTTCTTTTCTCATTGATATGACTAAGTCTACAATGTCAAAGATAAGTAGTATTATTCGTATTATTTAGCTTAGGTCTTTTGCTTTGCACATTGAGAATATTTCGCTCACATCCAAATATATCTAATAGCTAGAATTTAGAGTTTTTCCTAGACATATTTATCTCAATCACAAACACACCCGAACTCCTACTGAATACTCCTTGTGCCTTGAATTTAGGATAGTTTCTCTTCCAATGCCTCTTCTCAACAGAGATCTTATGGCTCCAAAAATTGTTAAGAGAACTGGATCTTTACCATGAAGAAATAAGTCGACTTAACAGTGACAACAAGGCTGCTATCAGTAATTCTGAGAATCCAGTTCAACATGATAGAACTAAACATGTGGAAGTGGACCGGCATTTTATCAAGGAGAAAATCGAAGTAGGAATTGTGGAGTTGCCTTTTGTGCGATCCGAGAATCAATTAGTTGATATCTTGACAAAGGTTGTGAGCTCAAAGATTTTTGTGAAGTACTTAGCAAGCCAAGTATCGGGAATCCCGTCACTTAGCTTGAGGGGAAGTGTTAGAAGATTACGATAAGATCAAATAAATAAAGAAGAGGTTTATCCTCTCATATTCGCTAGAGATCAAATCCATGTATTCGTGGGAAGTATATCTTACATTTTTCCTATCTTGTATTCCTTTTAAAGGGATGCGTTTTACGGTGAAGAAAGTAACAAGAATGTGATTTACTTTTCTCTAGCCCTAAATATAGCGTCTGAACCAAATAACACTATATTTATTTTTTATGTACGCGAGCTTAAAGCTCATATGTCCATGTGTTTATTGCTCAGGTCCATGTTTGTTCAAGTGTTAACTCCTCTTGCTTATCAGAAAGCTTTAGGTTCTTACTAGTGAGCTTAAAGATGGGGAAAAGAAAAACAAGAAAAAATGGCAAGTATGATGAACCACTCTCGAATAACTAGAATAAAGATTTCAATTATATTCTATCAGATTGCAAATAAATTTAGTATGGATTAACTTATATACATTTGCTGATACTAGTCCAGCATTGTGCAGTGTCAAGTTAAGAATATAAATTGGACTTTTGCTAGTGGCAGACACTTTTCTAGAAACAAAAACGAACTAACTGAATGGCAGTTGGGCGATGTATGGGTCGAACTTTTCTATACGGGCTGGGCTTCAATTTTATTCCGATTGCAGGCTGAGTTGAATTGGAGGCCCAGGATCAAATATGCTATTTATTGTGGTGTTCTTCATTTAAGGTATTGTGACGCACCCAAATTTTGGCTTTCTTTCTGTGTTTGTAGGAATCCTATCTATGTTGTGACGTTGTTATGAAATGGTGCGATCATTATATTTGTAAGGGTTAATTACTTTTAGAAATATATTATGAGATCATCAATTGAAACTTGTAAGACGAACACACCATCTAATAGAAGAATCAAAAGTAGCATTTTGTTTTGTCCGAGGAAGGCACATAATAACTACATAAACAGCCATGATGCCATATATATCTACTCAAAACTATCAAACCACATTATTACTAGCTGTAAACATACAATAAAAAATAATGGCAAACTTACTTACATCACAAAATAAACCTGTCACTTGAATCAAATAATCCTTTCCTTTTTTCTTCTTATTCCAAGAAGTCTCCATGCGTACCAAATACCCACCCTCATTTTGCACACAATCCATACGACATACAAATTTAAAACCATAGCAGAAAGAACTAACAAGATTTGAAGTTCAGATATTTGTCAAGTTGATTACGATCGCGCTTCTCTAACACCACCTTCAATCCGTACTTCATGTACATAGTTAACGCCATCTTGGGCACCACTGAGTGGTTCTCCACCACCACCACCCTATACCGGAGCAAGATGGAGGCGGCCGCGAACTTCATTTGGTAGTAGGCGAAATCCTTGCCCAAGCAAAGGCGAGGACCGCCGTTGAACGCCGTGAACTTGTAGGCGGACTCGCTCATGAAGCGGCGGTCGCGCAGCCACCGCTCCGGCTTGAACTCCCTGCAGTCATTCCCCCAGATGCCCTCCATTCGACCCATTGCGTAGATCGCATACACTACTTTCGTGCCCTTCTTCAGTACCGTTCCATCAGGGAATTTATCATCCTCCAACACCTATTTACATTAATTAGCAAAACTACACTTAATTAATATCAAATTTCATACTTTGGTTTATCTGTTTTTGTCCCACGTGGCAGTGATGGACACTTGTTTCACGTTTATAACTTTAATAGGCTCTGGTAAACTACCCAAAGAAAATAAAGGTCATTCAATTCCTATGCCATAATTGAAATGTGGACAACTTTTGTTGGTAAACGAAAAATCAATAGCAAATTCATCCTACTTCATTTTAGGAGATAGGGCAGAAAATCTCATATGACGACACATAGTTAATAATTATGGAAACTATGAAAAATTGTGTATCAATTTATAAGATGATAATAAGAATAACAATAATAATAATAATAATAATTAAAAGTACTGACCTCCTTGTGATCAACAGGGACCGAAGGATACAACCTAAGAGCCTCAGACAGTGCAGCATGCAAGTAGTCCATCTTCTTCACCTCCTCCGCCCTCAACACAACATCCTCCACCTCCTTCTCTCTCTCTACATTTCTCTCTCTCACTATCCCACAGGTCTCCTCCAAAATCCTCTCCTCCACCTCCGGATTTCGCCCCAGCAGCCAGAAGAACCAGCTCAGCGCCACCGACGACGTATCCCTCCCTGCCAATATGAAATTGACGCAAATATCCCTCAATAACTTATCCGAGAACGCCCTC
The DNA here is from genome assembly GCA_034509125.1 of Monilaria moniliformis. Classification (NCBI taxonomy): domain Eukaryota; kingdom Viridiplantae; phylum Streptophyta; class Magnoliopsida; order Caryophyllales; family Aizoaceae; genus Monilaria; species Monilaria moniliformis. The sequence continues at coordinate 2,667 of JAYDZE010553254.1, read as the reverse complement.
CTCCCATCCTCCTCCTTCATCCCCATGAAAACCGTCAGCAAATCCGTCCGCCGCCGCTGCTCCGCCCCCTCCACCGCCATTTCCTTCCTTCTCGCCCTGATCACCTCCTCCGCGAACCCGTCCACCCCCTTGATCGCCTCTTTCAACCGCCCCTCGCTCCCCGCCCCCATCCACCGCATCGCTTTCCACACCAGCGTCGGCGTCACGAACCGCGCGATCGTCGCCTCCGTCGCGGCCTCGAACGCCGCCGCGAAAGGGATCTCCGGCAGGCCGAGGCGCAGGCACCCCGGGTCCACCCCGAAGGCAATCATGCACACGTTGTCGAAGGTGAGGCGGAGGAGGATGTCCTGCAGATCTATGCAGGCAGATTTCTGAAGAGAATCTTCTAGAACCGGGAGCAGCCGCGCGTGGACCAGCTCCACCAACGAGTCCGTCGTCATCCGGCGGAATTTCGCCGAGTGGAACTCCAGGCTCGCAGTCTTCCGCTGCCGCTGCCATATCTCGTCGTCGGCGCTGAAGATCCCGTCGCCGAGGAGATCGCGGACGGTGCCTCGGAAGTACTCGCCTTTGGGGAAATTGGGGAATTTCGTTTTGAGAAGGTACTCTAGGTTACGCGGATCGGAGGTGACAACGCAGTTGAGGTTGGTGAACCACGGCCCCTTGAACATGAAAGTACCGTTTTGCCCCTTGAGCACGTCGGAGATCCACTCATACATGTTCCCGCGCACGCCGAGGATCAGGGACGGCAGCATCCCGACCAACGGCCAGCTGGGGAGGCCGTGGCGCTTCCTCTGGCGCAGGCAGTGTATCACCACGAACACTGCCGCGGCCAGGAAGATCTCCATCTTCTGTATCTCAAAGAAGTAGGAGACGAAACCGGCAGCCGCTGCATTGGGAGCAATGTCGTGGGAAGTGGTGTTCATGATTGTGGAATGAAGGAGGTGGTGGTGGAGTGATGAGTAGTAGTAGTAGTTGAAGAAATGGTAATTGGATGTTGGAGTAGTCATGTGTTTGAGTTATAATGCTAGTAGTGTTTCTTGGCGTGCATGAGTTTGCACATTGGTTTGATTTGGTGAGCGGAAAGGGAGGCTGCTTTTTGAGGTGAATCACTATATGTGGGATTTCTTGCACTAGGGGATTAGAATTTAGGGGGGATGAAGTTGTTAAGGATTTTGATCATTCTCTATATTTAGGTTTGAAACAAGTTATTCTAGTATTGTGATTTGACACTTTTATGTTTGGGGTTTAATGGTGGGGTTTGGTGGGAACAGTTGGCCTAAGTACATGAATTTTTCCATTCATGGCTGCGGACACGCTTCCTTAGCCGTTGGAAACATATGCCCTTATGTTGGTTAGCTACAATTTTTGGATGTGCATTGACACGAAATTTGTCTAGTTGTTGTTTTTTAATTTTGTGAGTTATGGAATTTGTTACACAAGCTGGATTTGATTTTGTTCATCCTTAAAGAAATAGAATACCTGCCCTATGACGTGGACTTCTCCACTGTAAATATTTTTCTTTTCAACTGTTATTATGGATATTCACAAACCACGTCAAAGACATACAAACTAAATCCATTAATTTATTTCTGGTGAATCTTTGCATCAATTTTACCAATCGATACAGATTTGGAGGTTCGGATAGGAAAAGACTAAAACCTCAATTTCCCAATACATACACCACTTATACACCGAATGGGGATTTAAAAGTGTATTAATTAATAATAGGGTTAATATTGTCCATGTGTCAAATAAAATGGAATTGATGAGAACGAAATATGAAAAAAAAAATAGAAAATTCCCGTAGACTAATTAATGCTTTTGTATCAACTGATAGATTCAAGAAAGTTATCGCCTTAAGCTCTTTATCAACAATAAATAATTATTTATAATAATTATTTTAAGGGGCCTATATAAAATTCAGACCATTCGTGTTCAACGTTTACGTACCCTACCATTTTTTACACGATTGCATATTATTCTCACACATCATTCTACGTTCTTGACTCTCTCAGAAATTCTCATAGTCTCACCTATAACTGCTGCAAAATATTTCTATTGTAGATTAACCCTCCCTCCTCATATAGTATTTTTTTTTGACATCACCTGAAAACAACTACTTATGTGAACATTTATGTGTAAACAATAAGGAGAAATTGAAAACTCTTATATTGATGGATAGTATATTGGTATAATGGTATATAATTTCGTATTGTGTATCATCCTCCACGCAGCTTTCTTAGTTCTATGGGCCTCCTAGACACACACACATATAGGGGAGTAATTAAATGAGAACTCACATCTTTCATTAGAATTAAAAACTAATCGTAACTGTTGATTTTGAGGATCGGATGGATGATATTTTGCCACGTGTAATATTAAAAAAATCGAAAAATCATTAAATTCGATTTTTAATTAAAATAAGGGCAATTAAGTAATTTTTTAAGTATACACGTTTTCAGCATCCCTATAACCAAGGAAATAGATTTTGTTGATTGATTAAATAAGCTAGATTTACGGAAGGTAGTTATCATTCACAGTAAACAATATCATTACCAATGATAGCAGAATGACATAAGCTAGATTTACAGAAGGTAGTTATCAGTTTTTAATCATACACGTTTTCAGCATCCCTATAATCAAGGAAAAAGATTTCGTTGATTGCTT
>JAYDZE010553243.1:0-13336 GCA_034509125.1 Monilaria moniliformis | reverse complement strand
GGTCGGCCTCGCCGCCTCCACCGGCCTTTACGCCGCCATTCACAATGTCGCTTCCTGGGAGTTCGAATCCGACATCGGCTTCAAATAGATTCGCGTGCTTGATTGCGATCGTAAGTCCATCCCGTGTGTGTATTCGTGTGATTTTCTTTGTACTTGTGTATGTGTGTGTAATAATAAGGACTAGCGTGCGATGCCTCGCCTCTGCTCTTTTTTTATTATAATGACTAAGATAAGTTCTATCTCAATCAATGTATTTCGCATACAGATATTGTAATTGGCAGTGAGATGGGAATAAAATTGTTTTCTATTTTTATAATCTATGATTCCCTTTTCTTTTCTTCTGCATTGATATATTTTCTATTAAGAAATCACTACTGAGAACAGATAATTACCAACACCATAACCAAACATTTTTATTTCTTCACAAAATTCTCATTGAGCATTCCATCAAAACATCTAGTGTGAGTCTTACCAATACTGGAAGTGGTGTCACTGGACATGTAAAATACCTTAGAAATTATATTTGCACGCGGCAAGATGAATTCGACCTATAATCTGTATTGCATCAAATGGGAAGAAATCTAGCTTTCGCAATTTATCCGCTATTGTTGGTACGATTTAATAGCTCTATTTTCGAACATGGTGAGAATGTGGCTGCAACCTTCCCTAGCTGATTTCACAGATGAACTCAGATGCCCTTTATATATGCGCCCCTGGAAAACTCGTCCCAACGGCTTCGCTATTAACACTGCTGTATTTCGCTTTATCTCCATATTGCTATATTTTTAAAAACGTAATGATAAATGTACATAAATTGTACATACTTAATTGGACTTTTTAGGTATTTTATATTTAAAACATGTTTATGATTATTAATTAATTTAAAATAAATTAATATATTACATATTTATCCTTTTACAATAATTTAGAATAAGATTAACTTTTTAAAATTAGATATATTTAGATTTAGAAAAAGATTAAGATATCTGCATATATATCTCAAATCAAACTGAAAATGATATCATAAATATTTCATGTAATCTCATTTTTCTAAAACCATTTTATTCTTTATATTTACATTAACGTTTTTTTATGCTTAAGGTGCTGCAGATTCTAGTAGCTTCCTATAGAGCAATGGCATGCGAAGACTGGCAGACAACTAATGCATGAGCTTGTAACGGCAAGTCCTTGAGGGCAGGCGGATAGTTAAGGGATTTCACCAAATCCAAGTATTTAATATCAAAGCAGAGCAATTCTTGAGCGAACCAGACTTAGAACACCCCATTGAACTAAAGTATTGAAACTTGGGGCCGATTAATTCCAGGCAATCAAAGCTGGTGCAATGAACCAATCTTAGTCTTTCAATTGCAAAGCACGAAGCAATAAAAGTTGTATCACCATCACCGAGGGTAGAACTTTATAATCCCGCAATGTACAGTTTTCGCCAAGCAGGGGATAAATGATCTTTACCAAGTTCGAAAATTTCAATAGTATAACTTGCACTAAATCATATTATATGAAGTAAAACTAAAATGTATAGTTTTATCAAGCAGAATGATAAATGATCCCCACTCCAAGTTCTAAAATCTCGAATTAGCTTATATCTTGCGTTGTGATCAATTAAGCGGAAGTAAAACTTACGAGAAAGCACCACAAAGAAAGAAAGTTCGTGATAGTTAAAATAGTAAGCGCCCAAATCACAATGGAATATGGAAAAAGGGTAATCTCAATCACAAAACTATAGCCATTGGTTATGATATAAATTTGTGCAAAGCATGCGAAAAGTGCAGCATTTAACCAGATAAGGATGTGAGCCAACCAAAATTCGCTTAGGCATTTTGGCAAACAACTTGAAGGTAATAAACTGAAAACCAAAAACATAAGAAATAATTATAAATTTCCTTTGAAATTATCCCAAAATCTTGAATGAATCACTCATAAACTTTGAAGACTTGTATATTTGCTTGGACGTATTGAGCACATAAACTATGAATAACAACATATTGCCATTCGAATTCTTTTGCGGAAACAAGAACAAAAATAACTACAAATCCTCTTTCGAAATTTCCTAAAGATTTCTTCAATTTTATTGCCGGTTGATGCTTATCTTTTCAGATATCGTTGGATTGATGAGGATCTTTCAAGTTAAAATTTCAATAATTATTTGAAAATATAATAAGGGTAATTTAGTAAGAAAATAATATATTTAATAATAAAACTGGTTCAAGTAAAACCAGCCCGATTCGATTTAAATTTAAATGGTATTATGTATATACAATTTATGTACATTTATCTTTTCTCTTTTTAAAATTACTCGTAGGGCTCATCGAATTGCAGAAAGCCAAGATTACGTTGTTGGGACAATGAAAGTTGTAAGAATATTTATATTTTTCCGTGACCTATGTGTCTATCGATTTAATTATAAGAATAAAGTTCATATTAAGGATTCTAATATAAAAGGCAATACTGTGATGGAACGATTTCGGTTATCGAATTAGAATTTGGGTGTGTTGATAACCTTCATCCTTATTATTTAATATAATATATATATATATATATATATATATATGAAGTGAGTAGGTGTTAATATGTAGGATATTGGATGAAATGGGAACATGAGGTACAAGGATGTGGAAAGATTGAAAATGCATAGAAAGAGTAAAAGAAGTGGGTTTTAAAGCCAAAATTGCAAACTGACAGATGAGCGTCGCCAAACTGCCCAACTTGAAGGTGACGCGTCGAACCACAAGGCCATTTCGGTCAATATGCCTAAGAAGGAAAGAATAGGAAACCCTAACCACCGCCGCCGGGTCTACGAGGCGCGAGAAGTAAGATTAGGAAAGAATCGCCAAACTGCCCAATTTGAAGGTGGTGTGTCGAACCAGAAGGCCAGTTTGGTCAATTTATCGAAGAGATAAAAAGGAAATCCTAAACTAGCCGCCTCAAAGTTTATAAAACCGTGAGGAATCAGACCAAAACGAGGTTAATCACCCTCTACATCATTCTACAATATTCTAAACCTTTACAATACTTTGGGAAGAAAGAGAATGGAGATCTGCATCTACTTACGCTAGGAATCAACTCTACTTGCCCAATTGATCCATACTCTATGAAGAGGAGACATTTGGTGAATAGAACACCATTTGATTTCATCTTTCAGAGAAGAAAACTGATTACTCTCTTTCTTTAGTTTTCGTATTTTCTTTTTAGTTAACTTTTGGAGTTTGTATGAGGAACCTTATAAGTTTAGTTTTAGTTTAGCTTTTGTTAGATTTGAAGCATTCTAAATATTTGCATGTTTACTAAGCTTTGTTTTTCTTTAAACTTCTACGTCTAGTATAGGAACCCTCTGAATCTGATTATTTTTTTGTTGTGTGATGTTTAGATAGTTGTTATTTTCGAGAAAAGTTGGAAGGAATAAAACTAGATTTCGAATTTTCTGACTTAGGGGTAGCAGTAGTCACGCTTTGAGACATTCAAGTTGGCCGGTTTATTTTCTAAACTTTTAGTTGCCCAGTCTGTTCACGTAGTCCCAATTTGTTTAGTTTATTGAGTCAGTTTGCTATTTCGATCTTGTTACCACCTTTGTTGTTTATTTTAGTTTCCTCTATTGTGATTTGAGACCTTCAACTGCTCAGTTTATTTCCTATTTTTAATCTGTCCAGTTTGAACATGGTTCTCTTGCCACTGCTTTATTGCTTTTAATTTAGTTTATATTTTTGTTTTCACACTTTAGTTAGAAGTAGTTAAGTTTCTGATACGTTCAAATTGCCAAGTTTATTTCCTAAACATCTAAGTTGCCCAAGTTGCCTCTGTAATTCAGTTTGTTAATTTTGTTGATTTCAATTTGTTATGATAATTAGTTTTCCACTTTTCATAGTTAGTTTATTTTTTGTTTTCTTCCATCACAATGACTTTAGGCATGGCGGCATCGCCAACCCCTCTTAGGTGTAGGAAACATATAACGAAATTCTCATTGCTCGTGGGTTCAACACCCCTTATTTGCCTTATACTAATTCAATAGTATAGTGGAAAGTGGGAAACCTATAAGGCTATTGGTCGCTAATATCACAAACTATAGCCGAATTTCGGATTTTTCCACAAACTTAAAACTTGGTCAAAAATATCATCAACTTTGATCGTGTTTGGTATTTCCCACAATCTTCAATTCCGGCGAAATCGAATCATACGTGGCATGTCGGATAACCTACGTGGACTAATCGGACGGGGAACAATCGAATCATACGTGTCATGTTAATTCAAATAGTTGCTAATATCACAAACTATGGTCTAATCTTGGATTTTCCCACGAAATTAAAATTTGATCGAAAATATCATGTTTGTTTATCTTCTTCGAAGTTGTTCATTTCGAAATATTTTCCTATTTTTTATAATTTTCGTCGAAAACATGTACTATCATTATTAGACCAATTAAGTAACTTCATTATCAAACAACTCAAAATGAACAAACTATCAAACATTGATATTGATCCAATCACTTTACATAATAAGTGTTTTGCATCACTAATAACAAAAGTGCAAAAAAATAAGTGATCGTAGGTGTTTTACATAACTGATCATACCAAGATTAGACCATAGTTTGTGGGAAAATTTTACATAACAAACATGATATTTACGATCAAATTTTAAGTTCGTGGGAAAATCCAAAATTAGACCATAGTTTGTGATATTAGCAACTATTTGAATTAACGTGCCACGTACAATTCGATTGCTCCCCATCCGATTAGTCCACGTAGATTATCCGACATGCCACGTGTGACTCGATTTCGCCGGAATTGAAAATTGTGGGAAATACCAAACACGATCAAAGTTGATGATATTTTAAGTTTGTGGGAAAATCCGTAATTCGGATATAATTTGTGATATTAGCGACCAATAGCCCTTAATAGAATGAAGAGACGTAGCAAATCTTGTTTGGCCACATCACTATACGTCTCCACTCACACGTTTGTTGTAACTACTTTATGAAAATATTTAAGATCATCCACGAGAAATGAAGAAACATGTTCTACTTGCGCTCATGATTTATTGGCTGTAAAACATATATAGGTATGACCCTACCCTACCCTACCCTACCTATTCTTAATTTAATATAATCTTAAAATGTCAGCCGCCAAGAGCAAAAGAAAACCTTATTTACATAATTCTTAACTCATTTTTATCTCAACTTCAAAAAAATTAATCATAACTCAATTTTCAGTTGTTACATCATTATTTTATTTTTCAGCCACAACATCATTATCCTAGCCCCAAACAATTCAACTCCAAATCAGCCACATCTCTACTTTTATCATTTTTATTATATTTCAGTTTTATATATATTTTTTAATTAAGTTATTCTTAAAATGAAGATAATAAATTCGAAAAGTAATTAATTAAAATTTGAAATTACTTAATTTAAAATTCTTAATTTCATAAATTAAAAATCGAAAATGATATAATTGAAATTCCTAATATTACATAGATAAAAGACCTAAAAAAATCCTAATTTAGTCCTAATTTCTTTTCAAGGAGGGCGACCAACTTGGCATGCTGTCGAATCTGCACTTCATTCATGTCTGAAGTGTCCTTAAAAACCACCTTCCGGTACTACTTCAGCAACACCGCCTGAGTCATGTCGTCCACTGATGGGTCTCGATTTCCAGCACTGCTTTCTAGTACCTTCCTCTTCAGTTTCCTTTTCGCCACTTTCTGTGCCATAGAACGGGCCGACGACTATTGGCTAGTACATTCATCCATCGAAGCATTCAAATCGAATGCATCGGCCTCTGCGCTTGTAGAGTATTGGTCAGAGGCGGTGTGCTTGGTTCTTTTAGAGCCGGATGAGGACTCGGTGCCGCTGGAAAATTTAGGATGATTTCGCAGAATTGCCCACACCTCCTCGTACTTGAACTGTTTCAGTTCCTCATTGTAGAAGTTGGCGTGGGCTTGTTCGCGAATGTTTTTCCTACTATGGCCGCTCGGCCATATTTTCTGCAGGTTGTTGATGTAGTTGGCGAATTTGGCTACCTCGGTCTGAACTCGGCCCCAATGCTTGCGTAGGTTGTCGTAGTCGCTCTCTAATGCTCAGGCCGGTTTGAGCGCGTTGTATTTTTCCGCAATCGTCTCCCTAAAGACGCGGACCCTTTGTCCGTTCCAATCATCGGATATTCAGACACATCAATGTAGCATCGGGCTACCAACTTCATCTCCTCCACACCATATTTCTTCGATCCGCCTTCACGCGCACTGGGGTCCGCCTTCTTCCCATTGCCTTTACCTGTCACGGGAGGGGACAGGTCCAATTCGTTGATGGTATGCATCTCGTCGACAGATTAGTCACCGGCGTTGATCGACAACAAGGCTGGGGTCAGGGCGTCATTATTCAGCATCGCATTCAGACAACTCAACATGAAAGTCGATGGATCTCAACCCTTACTCCGACAATACTCAAAAAAATTCTAGTACCTCACTTGATGGTAAATATTTTTTTCCCGAATTTGGATCCATAAAATACAAGTGAGAATGAAAATGAAGAAGAAAAGTGAGAAGGAAGTGAAAAAAAGTGAGAAGGGAAGTTGGTGAGAATGGAAGTGAAATTGGTGTGGGATTTTATAGAGGAAATTCAGTGCCCCTCCTTTATCTCCCGTGAAACTACATGACAACCCGTGAAGCTCCTATCAAATCAGTAGTGCAGGTTTTTTGTTTTTTAAAATAAAATTATGAATTGCAACGGATATGCGGCGAAGCGGGCTGTAGCGCCGCCGCCCCGCATTCAGCCGCGAGCTCGGCGAATCGCGCGGCTAAGGCACGGCAGAGTCCCTCCATCCCCGCCCCACTACGGTCGCTGCTGTTTTCTCCACTTTTGTGGCAGCAATAATGCTGCCCTTAAGAGTAGTATAATTGAATTAATATTGTCTACTTTATTATAAAGAGCGGTTATATGCTTTTTCAGTGGCTGCATTTAATTGACATTTGATTTTCCCTATTTTTTCACATAAACTCATACTTGCAAGATTAAAATCTTAAAATTGTTTAAGTAGACCTTCGTATCAAGAATGTGAACATTAGTGAGATATGATAACTGCCATGGCTTGGAAGTTGCATGCAATATATATTTAGTCTAATTCACACCATCATTTGATTGCTCGATTCCAACTTTTTGTTCTATTCGATTTAGTAAAACAATTCATATTAATCAAGAAACTAGAAAACATGATAATGTTTAAATATTTTATCAAATTATAATACAACCTTGTAATTTTTATGGATGATCTAATATTAATTCAAGAGTCCATCTTGATCTAGTTGCCACTATTATTTTTCACATCTATAGATAGATAGAAAGAACAAGTTCATCTTCATCATCTTTATAAGCACCTAAATTTATTTTGTTTTACAATAATAATATAAGTGACACGATTTCAATATTCTTTTAAAATTCTAATATTTACTAATATCTCGATTTATTCTTGTCATTCTACGAAATACTCCAAGTATACGACAAGTTCATCCCAAGGAAATGACGACAACTTTTGCCATGATTAGAAACTCCAAATTTTCTCTTAGGCCAACTCATTTATTATGTTGGGTGCAGTTTATCTTTTACGTGTCATATTTTGACATACTATTATATATTGTGTTTACCATTTAAAAAAAAAAAGGACAAATATATTTGGCCTCTCAACCTGGCTCCACCACTGTAGATAATTGGGAAGATGGCGTTTCCCCGAAACACATCCACAATTCCCAGTACTATTAATAAATTCAAATTGTTTTAGGGGATAGTGTTTTGTTAATCCACAACCATTGAAAATAAAAAATTAAAACCGCATATAATAACGCAATGAAGGAAAGTTATGATTTCCAGTTCCTTACAGTTAAGTATGCGCTGGAGGCTTGGAGTTATTAGGAATTGATGGCCGATTATTTTGCTCAACTCAAGAAAAACACTTGTGACGTATTATTTTACCTTTATCATTAATAATATACTCAAATTCATGCTCATTTGTCAACCTCACACGTTCTTTTTTGGATGCCTACAAAAAGATGACAATTTCAATGGAAGGTTGCGGAATAACATTAAGAATATATATTATTTCCTTTTTCTTTTTATAAGAAATGAACGGGTATAGATTAGTCGTGTAGATATGGTTGACAAACGGTGGATTGTGTTGTTATCAAGTCAATTTGATAATGATCAAATATGATAAGGCTAAATGCGAGAATTTTTTTGACACAAACACGAATATGAACCCGGTCTGCTTCATTCAAATACGAACACGACTCGCGCACGACACGAATCTGTTAGCGACACGATCCGATTTATGTTGATATGACACGAAAACCACACGATAACGACACGAACCCGGCAATGCTACAAAAGAAAGAAATAGGAAAGTGAAAACAAAATATTAACCCTAACTCTAACAAAATAAAAATAAAATAAAAAGGTAAATAAAAATAATTTAAATAATAATATTAATTATTAACAAGTAATACGAATTCGACCCGAAATTATCGTGCCCTTATCGAGTCTACACGAACACAATAAAGCTTTTTACACTAACTCATTAATTTCGTACGAGTTCGTATTGTGTTTTCATGTCGTGCAAAAAATTGACAATCCTAGGTATAAAGTCACCACTCCAATACATAAAATGATGAGAAATTTACTCTAGGATGACGAATTTCAGCGAATAAAGACACTAAAGTCTTGAGTTTTTTTTTTTTTTTTTCCGTGATAAATATAGTTAAATTGAATTTATGTTTTTCTTTTCATTTAGTATAGCATTTACATTTGTATGTTTTATAATGCACGTAATACTATATATGTTAATTATGGTCACTCTTAGCATCATATTTATATCGTATGACTACGTCTATTTGAAGTAATAATAATACTGACAAGTGTCATTTCTTTATTATAAAAATTTTGAGTCAAAATATTGTTAAATGGGATATAACAAATTATTTCTATATCTTTTATAATATATAAAATATAGAACAATTGTCTATGGAATTATTGTTTACCATTTTCTTCCAACTGTTTTAGATCACCTAATAAAATTATATGCCATTAAACTGAATATGAATGTCACTACTAATTATCAACCGACCTTATTCATTACTGTATTATGCTAAACAGAGAGGAACCACATCAAGTCCACATATTGAAAGATGTTTGCCCTTAATTATATTTTGAGAGTACTTGGTATATTATTTATTTCTATATTGACTTTGAGATGAGATAATTGGTGGAGTAGATATTCATGTGAGTGAATAATAAGTTCGAATTATGCCGATACATAACAAATTGAGTTACCTATGGAATTGTTATGACTCGCAAGTAAAAATGTAAAAGTGGCCAAGCTAGTCTTTTGATTTTCGGTACGCCAACTACTTTCGGAAGCTTGCGTACCCAGACCTTAACATCAAGTAAGTTGAGATAGTCCGAACAATGTTAGATCAACATGCTTTAGATCATTTTCCAGATTAAAATTCATAAGATGAGTCAATTTGTGGATTGAAATACATATTATATGGCATATTTGTCATTTAGGAGTGTTCGAATTAAAATGTTGATGTATTTTAATAATTTTGACCTATAAAATAATCTCATGAGAGTGTGAGTGGCAACATATATACGTGGGCAGAAGGGGAATGGGGGCAAACAAAAGTAAAGCAGTGTGACAAATTCGTAATTCATCACCACAACCAACGGCACTGTGCCCTAATATAGTACCAACTCTAATTAAAATATAAAATGCAACAGACAACACATTAAACTAAAAGTTTTGTGGAAACAATCCCAACTTTTATTTCCTGCATATTCGTCCTACATTTTAAGATGGCAAGAGACATATATAGGTCTAGTGGGACGTGGATGTTACTTGCACAGTTGCAGCCCATAATTAAATAGGTTAAATTGGGAATCACGTTACTATTGTTTGTCTAATTAAAACGTCCGCTTTTGATTTTGTTTGGTAACAGAAGAGTTTACATGCCAATTGCCTCTATGGAGCTGATATTGCTAGAGTGTATTTAGTGGCGGATCCTGAACAAAAAAATGGAGGAGGCGAAATAAAATAATAAAAAATTAAATATAATCTTCAATACGTTCAAAGTTTTCGTTTATTTCTATAACACGCTCATTTCTCTCTTTCTCTCAATCTCACACAGTTACACTTCTCTTTCTCAGTTTCTCTTCTACAGGTCCGGTCATATGGGTGAAGGGGCGATCGTGGTGGTTTTACGGCGACCCTAAGACAAAATTAGAGGGTCGGCCGCCCCATCTCGACCTCCCCTGCATCCGCCACTTACTGCATTTACGGCTTTGTAATTATCAATTTCTATGATGACTAAAAATATTTGATTCTTAATGAATACTATGTTAGGGCCAGATACAAATATTTTATTGCAACTAGGAAGACTAACATTATCCTAATAACTGCTATTTTTTTGCTTTATATTTTGATGCATATTTGTATGTATCTACATAATTTATTGCTAACCAGCTAGTAACGTCACCTATTAATATAGATGATTGTTTTACTATTATAGTTGATTCATTAAGAAGCAATGTGTAGCATTATCTCTTGAGATCCGACGTCGCAAATTGCATAGCATACATGTGGGGATCCAATGTCTCGATTCTACTATATATACTAGGTTCATTGAATCACTCAAAAGGGTTGCTTCTCTGAAAATTGCAATGTCACGAGCCTCTTTTGCAAGTGTTTTAATTGCAATTAATTTATTATATAAAGATAATCAAATGTTTCATTGTTTTTCAATAATTTGAAAGATGAAGTAAAGTTTGAATCTTAATTATATTTCATTCCTCATATATATGAGGATGGTATATATATATATATACGTGTGTGTGTTAATGATAATGTACCTAATAATACATAATCAATAGGTCGATGAACTTTCAAAGTTATCGTAAGGTGCTTAAACTTTTGTTTGATTCAATTGGATTAACAGAACCAATAACTCGATCAAAGTACAACACAATGCGGAAGTTTAAGAACATAATTACATAAATGAACTAAATAATAGTTCCAAGTATTATAACTCGATCGAATCATAATAACGTTCGAAAGTTTGATCTAAAAAAATGAGAACTCTGAATGAATTTAACTTTTCTTTTGTTGAATTTATGAGAATCCGAAACCATTACTTCCAGTATCTTTTGGCTAGACATACCTTAATGAAACTAGCATTTGAAACTTTTGGCCTTAAGATTATTACCTACTTTATTATTAGATTATCTAATGCGACATGAATTTATTTATTACTTCTGATTAAAAGAATGGGGTTTATGTTAATTTAATCATATTAACTCTTGGAAGAAATTCAGACAAATCAGTAAGTGATTTTCACTTGGTCACCATATCATATCCATATAAAACTAATTAGGACATGATCCTTATTATATTACAGGTATAATTGGCAGAACGGTCATTTATTAGCAAAAAAAAGTTATAAATCGAATTTCACTAAATTTCTATGTTTGGCGAGCTTTTGTTGTATTTTTTTGTGTTTTTGCATGTGTTAGTACATTCGATTTGCATAGTTATATTCCACATATTGGTAGATTCGGAATAAATTACATGTTTTTTGGTGCTACAGGGTGTTGAGCATGAAATGATCAAAAAACGGTCCAAACAATGCACGACCCTCGTCAACCAACGCCAGCACTCGGCGCCTGTCGCTCGTCCAGGCAGGGCGCTCACCCAATAGCAAATGCGCTCGCCCATCACCTTGCTTCTCTCTCAACTAGGGCGCGGCCCAGATCTGACGTGTTCTCTCTCAAGTAGGCCGCGACCCAAGGCAATTTTGTAACGCCTCCTAAACGTGTTTTTAAAAGGTTTTGAGTACACTCGAAACTTTATCTCATACTTTGATTTTTGATATAGTTATGTCTCAAATAGTTTTCTTTTCATGCTTAGATAATGGTTCCGAGTAATTTCATTCAAGTTATTGATTTAACAAGAACCCATTGGGATTCCATCAAATTATAAGGTGACAATACCAGTTTTGAGAAATTCACTTTGTTCAAGTTTCTTTCATCTAGATTAATGTTATCTATACACCGTGTAACAAGCAACTCAAAATTGATGATAGTGGTCCTGTAATTTTGAAAAATAGATAGTAGTGATTTATATATGCGTGACAGTGCGTGTATGGTTGGATACACTCATTGCATGTATATAATGAGTGGATCTTCGTGATCGTCGTTCCCCATCATGCCAAGTTATAATCACTTTTCTAAGAATGCATGGTGGCATACGTGAAATAGGAATTTAATATTACACCATCATTACCGTATTTAATTATTAATCACCATACATAGTGCTTGCACAGGCCATAAATATTTCACATAAATTAGATTGTACGAAAATATCTTAATATTTTTAGACATCATTTGTTAAAGTCGAGTGAACTCAAAATGGAATTTTTAATCACAAGAACAGATTTGGACCGATACGGCCCTAATATAAATATGTTGGGCCTTTATTTTCATGACTGCGTGTACCATTAAATTTGCGGATCATAGATTTTGAATTGGGACTCAATATGCCCTACTCGAGAATAAAAAGAAAAATTTTGTACCCCAATAAGTTCAAGTTTCTTATTTCAATAATTTTGTTAGCTTAGATCCCGAAAAGATCGGCTATGTCACGGGCGGGGAGTTCAAATATAACTATCAATTTATACAAATGCGCGTATGTCATCTAGATCTCACCTGGACTCGGATTAGAACTCGAACTCAGACACGACCTAAGTTATGCTCAAAACCCAACACAAATCTAAATCTAGCCAAAGTTGACCCAAACTCGTTCCAAACAATTTCATAACCTAAATCCATAACCCATTTGGTAAAAATTAACACTTGTTATGAATAAAAGTAACACTTGTAATGAATAAAAGTAATACTTGTAATGAATAAAAGTGATTGTTGTTATGAATAAAAGTGATTGTTATTATTAGGGGTTATCAAAATATCCGAAAACTGAATAATCGAAGCGGTGTAAACCGAAATTCGAAATTTGGTTCGGCTTTTTCAAATTTTCAGTTATGTTCGATTTTTTTTATTTTTTGATTGGGTTCAGATTGAATTTTTAAAAAATAACCAAATTAAAAGTCAAATATAATATATACATATATATATATATATGGTCATGTTAGACGAAGAACAGCGCTATGTGGTTGAACTAAAACCAAATCTAGACCATTGGATTACACCAATAGATGGTCCAGATTTTATTATACGTTACAGCATTATACAGAAGCGAGTACAGCATTACAGGGGCACTTTCGTCTGCGA
>JAYDZE010553232.1:0-13338 GCA_034509125.1 Monilaria moniliformis | reverse complement strand
TTATATAATATTATTTATGTTTAATTTTTTAAAATTCTTCTTGGGCCCCCAAAATTAAAATCCTGGCTTCGCCACTGTATATATATATTCACTAAATATTTCTAATCTAACTTTCAAAAAAAAAATTATATATATTTTTGTTACTCTCAAGATAAATTTTTTGGTACGCTCCTCGACTCCGTATAAAAATACTGAAGTTCGTCAGCAATTGAGTTTTCTAATTCTAACCAATGTGCTTTGCATTGGAGGTTGAAGTTCATGCTAAACACATTTTTTCACACAACTGACAGCTTTAGGGTAATTTTAATTTTTGAATGACAAAGGATAATAGAAAAGGGAGGCTAAGTCAAAAAAATCACAAAGTTCAAGTGACTAATTATATTAGCTCCAATTGTGCATATATATGTAGAGAAATGCTATGTTATATATCTTATGTGAGTATATCTGTGAGCATAATTTTCGTTTAGTTCATATTAGTACTATTTGTTTGTTTTATATATTTAGTTTGATTCTAATACATTAACAATTATTATTAATATTATTAATTTTATAAATTATATAAAAATCAAAGTTCAATAACAGTTTTTAAGATATTAAAATCAAACTAAATATATAAAATATAATAATAATGCTAACGTGTTCTACATAAGAATGATGCAGTTAGCATATTTCTCTATATATATAAATATTACCAATTAATGTGACTAACTTCCTTTGTTGAGCCGCCAATGCTAAACCTAGAATTTGGTCGTTGAAACAATCCCTGTAATAACGTGGACTCTTCCGCACTGACAGTCTTCACTTCCAAAACTCTCGCAACAATGGCGGCTTCGAACCTCCTCTCGCAGCCTCCAACTCTTCCGCACAACAAACACCTCAAGCTCTCTTCAAACCCTTTTGCTACAACCCTCATCTCCCCCTTCAAATGCAAGCCCCTTTCAGCATCTCTCAGGGCCCGCCCTCCAAGGGCAATCTTGTCAACACCGGAGCCCAAAACCCAGAAATTGGAGCACTGTTTCAGGAAATCGGGTGATGGATTCCTATACTGCGAGGGCGTTAAGGTTGAACAAGTGATGGAAGTCGCCGAGAAAAGGCCATTCTACTTGTACAGCAAGCCGCAGATCAAGCGGAATGTCGAGGCCTACAAGGAAGCGTTGGAGGGCTTGAATTCGGTCATCGGTTACGCGATTAAGGCCAACAATAATCTTAAAATCTTGGAGCTTTTGCAGAGTTTGGGGTGTGGAGCTGTTTTGGTTAGTGGAAATGAGCTTAGGTTGGCGCTCCAAGCTGGTTTTGATCCTACAAGGTATACTCAATGTAAAGTTTCATCGTTGTTCGTTCATTTTCTTATCGGTTTTTCTATTTACTGATTATTGAGTTCAGTTTAAACAGATGAGCCCTGATTGTGAGTCCGTTCGGATGCCTATATATCTTTAATCTGATTAGGGTTTAGGGTTCAGTTTGTTCCTTTGCTTTAGAGCTTACATTCGTTTGTGGCGCAGGTGTGTATTTAATGGGAATGGAAAGATCTTGGAGGATCTAGTCTTGGCCGCCCAAGCAGGTGTTTTCGTGAACATTGACAGTGAATTCGATTTGGAGAATATTGTGGCTGCTGCAAGAATTTCTGGGAAGAAGGTTAATGTGCTCCTGCGCATCAATCCGGATGTTGATCCTCAGGTACTCAGATGCTTGGACATCTAACTTTGAATTTGACATTGCAAGTGTTGCTTGTAGTGGATGTGTTCATTTCAGTTATTGCTTGATTATTAGAGTTATTTTCGTGCTATATGAATAAGAATATGTAAAAAGAGTAAGGACATGATAATTCTGTTGATGGTTGCATCCAAGTTGCTTCGGATTAGCTTACTAGATAGTTGGGAAGTATGATACTGTTTATATCTTTCATTCATATTAAGGTTTCATTCCTCATCCAGATTCTCACTATCATTGTTCCCTCATGAAGAAATGCTATAGATCTTAAATTTAATTTCTTGTCCTAAATAATCATCGACTTGTTACATTCCTACATCATCAAAATTCGATGCTTTAAACTTGATTTCAGTCCTAGTACATGTTTCTCTATATTACAAAGTGTGAGATGTGATTTTGGTCACCTCTGTGTGAATTATCAGTATAATAGTAATTTTAGCTTACTTAATCTTCAGTTTTGATGTATTACTTCTATTAGGTTTTCTTTTCCTGTTTATTATTTTGGTAGGAAAACTTGTAGCTTATACTTTTACTGAACTAAATTGTTTGTGTACCTGGGATTAACATATGTTGCTATGTCGTATAGGTCCATCCTTATGTTGCAACGGGAAATAAAAACTCCAAGTTTGGTATCAGAAACGAAAAGTTGCAGTGGTTTTTAGACGCCGTGAAGGCACACCCCAAAGAACTGAAACTTGTCGGGGCCCACTGTCATCTTGGTTCTACTATTACGAAGGTACCTTCTGGCCATTCGACAGTGATATAGTTCCTGTTGTATCTGCTAACTATTAGTCTTCCATATCTATTGTGGCCCTTTGAAATCTTGTGATTTTGACGCAATGCTATAGAAGAATGCAATCTACAGTTATTTTCTCCTTGGGTTGGGTCTCTGTTTTGTATATCTTGGGATTAGTGTGTTGTAACTTGCGATATAACTGATTCTCCAGGTAGACATTTTTAGAGATGCTGCAGTTTTGATGGTGAACTACATAGATGAGATCCGATCCCAAGGTTTTGAAATAGATTACTTGAACATTGGAGGTGGGCTTGGGATAGACTATTATCATACTGGAGCTATCCTTCCGACTCCAAGAGACCTAATCAACACTGTAAGTTATGGTAACTGCTATTATCAATATTCAGATTCCTATAAATTGCATTTCTTGTTCTGCTTGTATTAGACAGTATTTCTCTACTTACTCATATTTGCCTTTCGTAATCGTCTGTTTTCAATTTTGTGACCCTTACATTTTCAATATATTTGGTAGATAAGCTCCTTTTCATTTTGCCTGTGTACATGTCCTTTTCGTGTTTCCTTTTTTCATTTTTTTCCTCTACATGTTTGCTTAGAATGCAATCAATGCCGAGCAGTTAACCTGAGTAATATGTAAGATTACTTGTTTTACAGGTACGTGAATTGGTTATTTCACGAAACCTCAATCTCATAATTGAACCTGGAAGATCACTCATTGCTAACACTTGCTGCTTTGTCAATCGTGTCACTGGAGTGAAAACCAACGGGACAAAAAATTTTGTTGTGATTGATGGGAGCATGGCAGAGCTTATTCGGCCTAGTTTGTATGGAGCTTATCAGGTGGAGTTAGTGCTTCTATTCTATGAAACACATGTTTTCACAAATATATAACCGGATCTTGTTACATTTTCTCTGTTCTTATACTACTTTTCACTATTTGGTGACTAATCATCTCGGGTTATATCCTTACCTTCTTAAGTTTGTGCTCTTTTGAACTTTTTTCTTTTTCTTTTTATTTTTCTTTCTCTGGACAAGTAACTCACTGCTTCACTTGTCATTGCAGCACATAGAGCTGGTTTCACCTTCACCTCCGAATGCTGAGGTCTCAACATTTGATATAGTTGGTCCTGTTTGTGAGTCGGCTGATTTCTTGGGAAAGGATAGGGAACTACCCACGCCAACTAAGGTAGATTGTTATCTCTCCACATGTGATATGGCCGTACCAATCACCTCTTGTCTCACTCGTCCTGATTCTTGGCTTGTAGGGTGCTGGATTGGTAGTTCATGATGCTGGTGCTTACTGCATGAGCATGGCTTCCACTTACAATCTCAAAATGCGACCTCCAGAATATTGGGTTCGTATTTTCACTTACACTCATTCTAAACTCAGTTGCCCCTAAACTAGAAAAGTTAAACTTGGTCTTCTATAGTATCAAACGCGCCCCTCTCGTTGTACTCCCACATTGATCACACAAGTTGAACTAATTCATAAACCGGACACTGAAATTGAGCTCGTTTTCTAGGTTGAAGAGGATGGATCAGTGTCCAAAATCCGACATGGGGAGACATTTGAAGACCATTTAAGATTATTTGAGGGACTTTAGATTGCTTTTGGTGTCCATTGTTTTCGCATGGAGTGGGTAAGTATCTTGAACGTGGATCAAATTTGTCGTCTGCTTGCGGTCTGTATCTCACTCTTTGTATCAGAATCTTTTGTGGCTGAATAAAAATTGACTTTTGTTTCCCAGAATCGACTTTAAGCAAGAGCATCTCGTTATTCTTACAAACACTGTTTGATACGATGATTACGTGCTTCTTTCATATTACATTGTTTTGATTCGTGAAGGAAGTGTTTGTTCATTTGACCGGGTAACCAAAAAGATAAAAGTTTATTGGATAATGTGATTATTTTTTCTGGAATTTGTATTAATAATTATGGACCAGCAAAAAGATTCAACGGACATATGGTCGGCTTTTTGCCTTTCCCGAGATGAACTTGTTTTTTTTTTTTTATCGCTTTATTTTTATGTTGTTAACACAGTCAAATAAATTGATATCTTAAGCTTAGTATTCTCGGATTCATAAAATATTTGTAATAAGCATATAAAATATTTGTAATATCCATGCATTGTAATTAACAATGTGGAACATACACCCAAATTAAAGAAGGTGAACTTGTGATCGAAAGCCATCATATATATACACATGTATTATCATGGTGAAACAGTATTTACCTGTTTTAACCAATCCTTTCTTTTCAACTATAAACTATTGAAAAGGGGTACCAAAAAAACCCTTCAAAAAGATGCGCAAACATACGGAAAACGTCAAGATAAGATTTCAATCTTCTTCCCTCAAAAACCTCTGCTGCCGGGCGATAAACGCCTCCACCGTTCGCCGGAACTCTTCGCTACTCATCTCCTCCGCTGCCGCCGCCTTCCGCCGGCTCCGGCAGTCATCCGTCTTGCTTCGCTTCAGCTCGCGGCGGCGCTCGCCGCCATGCACCACCAACTTCTCCGAGCTGCTCCTACACATCTTCGTAGAAGTCACTTTGTAATCATCGAAAACCTTCTTCTCCTCATTCTTCCGGCATTTCTCGACGTACTCATCGTAGAAATCGGCGATCCCCTCGCCATCCTTGGCCGAAAATCCCCCCGATTTGGAAAACAAGACGAGGACGATCGCGTTTCCGACGAGGAAAACGAATCGGGGACTGATCAGAGCGACGGAGATTTCTCGGAAATATTCCACCGACAGCTTCAGCGGTAGCGCCGTCGAAAACCTAGAGACGGCGATCGCAATGACGAGAAGCTCCACCACGCGAAACAAAGTCGTGATTCGCTCAACACGACGATACCTTAAAATCGCGTTTGCTTTCTCCATCTTTATGCTCTCGAACTTGATTGAATCCATTTCTTTACAGCTTATAATTGGATTTATTCGCTTATTTTTATCTTCTCTTTACACTGGGTAGAGAGAGAGAGAGAATGAGTGATCTATTTGAACGTAAAGATGAGATGATTTTTTTATTTTTATTTTTCCTGTGAGATTTGGAGTAATGGGGAAATGGTAGGGGTGAGATGATATTTATAGGGAGAGGAAATTAAATGTGTGTGTAGAATGTGCTTCTTTTTCTTTTGAATTTACTTTAATCAGTTAGTGGTGGTTTTGATTTATTTTTCCTCCTTTTACTTTTGCTTCAAGTGTACGTGGTGGATCTATCTCTTGTTTTATGTAGTGCTCGATTTTGCTAAATGTAATATAAATATAAATACATATACTAGTACTCTCTTTGTTCCGGTAAAAATGTCACATTTGTGGATGGTATGAGATTTTAGGAGCTTTTATTTAGAGTGTGTAAATAAAAATAAAAATTGTTAGGTATATTAATGATGAGAAAGAAACTAGCAATGTGATAGAAAAAGTTATTGGTTGTATTAATGATGAGGCAGAAAAAATTATTTAGAATGTAAAGACTTTCCAAATATAGAAATGTGACATCTTTAGTGAGACAAACCAAAAAGAAAAATGTGACATCTTTAGTGGGACGGAGTGAGTACATTATAGTATGGTAATTGATTATGGAAAAACTTAGTTTTAGTATATAAATTAGATATTAATTTAAAAAATTGATTTCTATAATGATCTGCATGATTAAGCATTATTATAATATAATATAATATAAAAATTACTATAAGAAATATTATTGTATATAGAAAAAATATTATTATCATAAAAATGACATGATAGTATATATATATATATATAAAGAAATATATTTCTACATTTCGATACTACGGATAGTTTGCTATATAAATATTTCATGTCATCGGTGGACAGACTGGAAACTATATTAAAATTGTCCAAATGTACATCCTATTTCCTAATTTTGTTTTATCCTTCATTGCATTCATGGATTAATGATGTGTGGTGATTTTGAGATTGAAATTTAACATTATTAACTAATGATGTTAAATAATGTATAAGAAAAAATTTAATATATTTGGTTGAATTATTGTAGAGAACGAAAAATATGCTAAGAGAAAATAATTTCCAAAAAATTTAATAATTTCAATTGTCGCTATAACTGGTTTGTGTAAACGAAAATGATGATTTCGGAAATAAAAAATATCCATACTATATATATATTTTGGAATTTTGTAATTGGAAATAACTTGGAAATAAAAAATATCAAGATTAGCAGGTGAAGACAAGATTGAAATATGGAAATAATTATCCGTTGTTATGTCTACCATTTTATATTTTCTGACTTGGAGGTGAGGAAACGGTGAAATTTGATATCTAGATCTCGTTGTTATAAGGCAGAAGTTGTGTCGTTTGGTATCCCGAATGAACTTTTCATTTTCTTTAATAATTCAATAAAGTAAATTATTTTTCTTATATATCAATTAACACCATTAGTCAACAATTAATATAGAAGATAAAACATAATTAAGCAAGGGTGGTTCTAACTATAGCTCATATTTAAAAAATAAATAAATAATAGTTATGAATTGACTAATTTAACCTATAGCTCATAGCCCTCCAAATTAAATTCAAAATTTTAATTTCAACAATTGCAAATCGTAATCTCACAATAATACATGATTTCTGTAAAATTTTATTATTGTTTAGAAAAAAAGTTTTACTGCATATTTTATGTAGTTCAGCTAATATCCTCATAAAAAATTAAATTATATTATAGAAGCTTCCAAGAATGTGATCGTGCAGTTCTCAAACAATAATAGATTAATTGATCGCGACAGATCCAATAATAGCTTTTAATTTCTAATTTCCACAGTATAATATGTAGTATAAGTTAGCGATGAAGACTGAAGAGATCAGAAAAATTGCCACGTTCAGGGCTCAACTCCTATATCAATGTTTTAAATTAAGATTTGCATTCCGAAAGTAGACTTTTACTTTTAGTTAAAGTAAAGCCAATCAAATCAGGATTTTAAATATATATATCATAAATTGTTTAGTCATTTTTATCAGATTAATTAAATATGTTCTAATTCGATTATATCTATTAATAAGTATTATATACTATTATTTTGTAAGCTGATGGATTTTACTCAGCAATAATATTACATGGATTGCTAATGTTATTTTTAGTCTTCTGGGAGTGACGATCGATTCACATCTCGTCCACACGATCGAATAAGTTTCACACGAAAACTCATATGCGCACGGGTCAGTCCGGACCCAATCCAAACTTGGCCCGAACCCAGCTTCAAATCATGCCCCAGCACGATTCTACCTAAACCCAAACCCGAACTCGATCCGATCCCGAATCGAACTCGGCCCATGACCTATTTTATAAAAGAGTTACACTTGTATTAAAATAAAACTTGCATTAAATAACACTAACTGTTGTGAAAGTTACTATTGTTATAAATAAAAATTAGTATTATTATGAATAAAAGTTATTATATTAAAAAATAATTGTTCTTGTATATAAAAGTCTCTGTTTAAAAAAAATCAATTCAGGATCAAGACTGAACTGGAACCGAGCTAACTGTGCGCACTTTACGTGAGCCCGTACATGAGCGTGACTCCAGCTGCAAATTTAAAGATTTACTATTTCAAAACGCATTTTCTGTAACATTATTTGAACATTTTTATGTTGTTTGTAAGTTAGCTTGTGAGTTGTGATTATATCATTCATGTCCAAGATTTTTAAATGTTGTAAACATTGAAAGCTTTTTGGAGGGCCCTTTTTGTAAATTCAGGAATTTATGCATCTTAAAAGAAATAAAAATTGTTGACAATAATTAGTTGTGGGTCTGACTGGGAGGTTTTCAGCAAAAGAAG
Organism: Monilaria moniliformis; assembly: GCA_034509125.1. Lineage (NCBI taxonomy): Eukaryota > Viridiplantae > Streptophyta > Magnoliopsida > Caryophyllales > Aizoaceae > Monilaria > Monilaria moniliformis. The sequence goes on along the minus strand of JAYDZE010553232.1, from coordinate 5,057 downwards.
AGGAGATACGTGGCGATTTCTTAGCTAGCAAGGAAGAATTAATGAGACGAAATATCTAAATTCCTATGCATATTGGTTCCGTCAATTTAGGATCCATTTATTATATCAAATAGATCAAATTGGCCCTTGAATCGCATGGTCATCTTAAAATGAAAAATATCTACTCCGGCGACTACAGGATTAAGCTATTTCCGGCGTGCAATGAAAATATTTGTCAAATGAGGATATTAGCAGGGTAGTTTCTTTCTTATTTAATATATATAACAACTTGTATAGGTCTAGTAAATAGTTATTAGGATATTGTGTATTGGTTAATATATGGAATTCATATATTTTTATAAGTGTACTGCTAAAGATTTAAACTACCAAATATTTACTCAAGGTATTGATTTAACAACTTGTAATCATGTTTGATGAAATTTGATCGGTTCGATCAACAATAATAATCTCCTCGGCTCAAACAAACGAGAGTGATTATCGTAATCACTTCTAGGAGCACTCACAACGCCATTGTAAAAGTGGCCGCGCCTCAGGTTTGGGAAACGCCGGCGCGCGTCGCAGGGGATGAAGCTGGGGCGCAAGCAGTGGTTTGTGTCGTGGCAGAGACGCAAGACGCAGCCCGCGCCACACACCTCTCACCCAACCATAAGATGCCACGTGTTTGGACCAGTGACAGATTAAATATTTAATTTTTTTTTTGTTTTTGTTTTCTTTTCCAACGACATTCTTTTATTTTATTTTATTTTTTTCCCTCCTATTTATAAATACACACTTCTACTCACATTTCATTTCATCTATTCTTTCAATTCTCCTCCTTCATCTTCCATTTCTTCATACAACAACAAATAGATCCAAACAATCCATTCAATCTCGAGCTAAGAGTGCACCAACAATACTTGTTATATTGTTTCAACCATAACGCTGACCCAAATAATATAAGCACATTTCACGGGTTCTTACAATCCATTATCCCCACAGTTCAAGTTCACATGGGTCTAATTCAAGTTCAATTGGGCTCTCGCGAACCAATACCGATGAGGACGACGTAGAAGAGGTGGGAGAGTTTGGAGGATCCAATGCAACAACATGTCGAATTAAGTATGGCGTCGAGGAGACAATGGCAGTGGCAAAACTATCGGTCGACGTCTTCAAAGATCCCATCATCGACAACTAGGAAACAACAAAATCTTTATGAGAGAAGATCGCAGAAGCATACAACCACAAAATGAAACCTCCTGGGACACTTGCGTGAGATTATCAACACCTCCGAATGCACTAGCTCGAGTGCAATAAGACGTTTCAAAATTCGCCGGCTACATCAACAACTTGAAGAAATTACAACCTAGCGGTGCATGGCGGATATTCAAAAAGAGGCACTTGAAGCCTTTCATAAGTATCAAAAGAAAGTATTTAAGTACGAGGGCGTGTGGGACATTGTGAAAGACCACCCCAAGTTTTGCAGTGATGTTGATTGTGGTCCGAAGAGAACGAAGTTGTCCACCTCTGGCCAATACTCAAGCAGCAGTGACGTCGAAGACATTCTCACTCCCGAGTTGGGGCTAAGTGATAGCTGTTCAATTGGCAAAAAATAGGCAAAGCGGAATGCGAAACTGACATCTAGTAGTGGAACCAAGGGTTCAGATCTTATGAGGATTGTGGCCAACAAAATGGATTCAGTGGGGTGCGCAATGCTGACCAACACGTACTTCAAAGAGTTGTCCATAGACACGTCGAGGATGAGCGATGACCGCCGACAAAAACACAAAAGCATCAAGCAACTTGGACGCGAATTAGGTATTTGTAAATTTGTTTATATATTTCGATTATGTTGTATTCAGAATTTTAATTATGTAAATTTCAAAATTTTAATCATTTATTTTAATTTTAAAATAATCGCAATTTATGTAAATATATGAAATTTAATAATTAAAAAAGTAAGTGGTGAGACCATGAAAAGTATAAGTCTAACTTAATTTGTGGCGTGACTGGTATGGATGTTTAGGGCATGGCCTAAAAAGTTGATGTAAATCTGAATAGTATAGGTCTGGCTCATTTGTGACTTGACTGTTACGAATGTCCTAGGCTGAAATACATTTAAGAGCTATAGGGAGAGAGAAAGTTGCATGTGAAGGTGAATTGTACACACATTATTGGAATGTCAACTCAAGACCCTGCAAATTTCAATTATATTTTAGGAAGTAAAAGATGGATTTTTTTTCTAAGATAACAATGACTAATCGTTGTTTAAAATAAAATCTTTATCCTGTAAAACTCTTGGAGTCGCTCAAGGGTTCAGAGAGAAATAGTGGTGCCCTCTTTGTATAGCGATTCTTCTTTATGATCAAGCGTAGCAGTTTTCCCATAGTTCCATGATGGACCCAGACGAGATTTCACAATTGATTATGGAGTTCAATCTTTCAGTGGAGGTGAAAGAGATTGTTGACAAAATAAGTAACCCCACAGAAATCCGAGTGATGGTACTGAACGGTCTAGCCTTGCAGGCACGGTCCTAACATTATCTGCATGTCCTAAATTTTATTTGAAATTAAATTATGAGGCTTCAATTGAAATTTGATTTTACATTAAAATCGAAATTCATATACATAGAGTAAGAATAATTGAATAAACTTTACTGCAAATAGTGGGCTGGTTAAAAAAGCCCATTAAGCACTTTTCCGGCCCACATGTAACCCTAAACCCGTTAGCAAACGATGTGATAGTTTCGGTGTTTACAAATAAAACCCTAATTAGTTCCCCCGAAGCCGGATCCGCACTCGCCTCTCATCAAAAATCCTCCGCTGTCTCATACCCGCCGCGGATCAACCTCAGCCATGGTACCGCCGCTCTCAACCTCGCTCTTTTCTCACCAGCGCTGAATTTCGTTCGCTGATCACTAATTCGGTTTTTTATTTTTGAGGTTTGCAGGCGCCGAAGAAGGATAAGGCACCCCCGCCGTCATCGAAGCCAGCGAAGTCCGGCGGAGGCAAGCAGAAGAAGAAGGTTATAGACAATCCAATCGACGTTTTCGTTTGAATGCTTTTTTGATTTGGTATCTCTGCGTATGGAATGGATATCTGATTTTGTTGGAATTGTTGTGGCAATTGTAATTATTGCAGAAGTGGAGCAAGGGAAAGCAAAAGGAAAAGGTGAACAACATGGTTTTGTTCGATAAGGGTACGTACGATAAGCTGCTGACGGAGGCGCCCAAGTACAAGCTCATCACTCCTTCCGTTCTCTCTGATCGTCTCAGGGTAATTTCTTCATATCATTGATATGCCTGGTAGATTAGATCACTATCGTCTTGTTGTTTTCTTTTGCTTGATATATATGTGATTTAAGTTTTGTTTTGTTCATTATGGACCATGTTTGCGTCGCTTGTAAGGATATGCTGCCGATTTTGTTGTTTGATGATATATGGTTAGTTAGAGATTATTTAGTGATTTCGGTTTGTTTGTTAAATCCGTGCCTGTTAGCTAGCTGCCATCTATAATATCCATGCCTGGTATGCGATAACATATCTTGTTTATTGCTTAATCGATAGATTAGGCTACTGGAATTGGTAATATGTGACCCAAATTCAATAAGGAAAACATATTTGCTTCTGATTATATACATATTTGCTTCTGATTATATGATCTGACCGTGGAGATATGTTGTGATTGCCTTACTACTGCTCTTTGTGTTTGTTTTTATATGTTTCAAGTATTCGGTATAGGTCTAGCTCATATACCAGAGTAATTGCTATATTTCCTAGATGATTCTGGAGATTATGTTTATTGATTAGCTGCTGCTATTGTTGATGCAACAGATTAGTGGATCCCTTGCGAGGAAGGCCATCAGAGAATTGATGGCAAGAGGTTTGATTAGAATGGTCTCTGCTCATGCAAGCCAGCAAATTTACACAAGGGCAACCAATACCTAGGTGTAGTTTCATGGTATCCGGGAGCTCCGGATGGATTTTGTCGAATTAAATTTCTGTTTCTTTTTATGCTGTGCTTTGAACTCTGAAAGATATTAAGCTTGGGGTGTCTACTTTTTACGATATGTTATTTACCTGAACATACAATTGTTGAATTCTTCTAAAGTGATGTTTCTCATTTGTTGTTATTGCATGTTTTTGGTCCATCGTTTTTGGGTATTGCCCCCTGCCCAAAATTAGATTCTTGCTTGTTCAGTCGAGATAGGTGGGGTATGATTTTCAACAACTTTTTCGCATCCGAGATTAAGGCTTCACTTTTTCTTACATTATTCTCATCTCTTATTTTTTAATTCTTTTATAATTTATATAATTTTTTATTTTATAAGTTAATTGGATTTTTGTTATAGTTAATTAAATAATATTATTGAAATTTAGAAATTATATTATTAAAATTTGAAAACTACATTAACTAAAATTTTAATACTATATTATTGAAAGTAGAAAAGTTGCATAATTTAAATTCTAAAATTATATTATTAAAAGTTGGAAATTACATTATTTAAAGACTAGGAAGTCTTTGAACCAAAAACAACCGGAATATTTGACAATGACGAACCGTACTTGAAGCACGCCAAATGCTCGTTCTACATCCTTTCGCGCCACCTCTTATTTTTGGGCGAAACGAACTCATTTTGGTCCAGTGGGACAAGAGATGCTATTAACGAAGGTTGGCCATCTCGGGTAGATGATGTCGGCCAGATGATTCCCCACGTCGTATCGACGATCATTGGCGGTAAATTGTATTGTCGGTGTCCTTCCATTCAACACGTCGCTGAAAACATAAGAGTGGTTGAGGACGTTGATGTCGTTGGTGGAACCGGCATCACCAAAGAAAGCATGTCATATCCAAAGTCGTTGGTCAACGACTGTTTCAAGCGCGATAGTCGAATGACTACCCTTGTGGCCGCTTGTGTATGCGTCCCTCTATGCCGTCTTCCATTTCCTCCAATGCACGAATGGGAAGCTCACCCATGCGAACCATTTGGAGAAGATATTATAGAAAAATTGATGATGATATGAAAGTTTGTTAGAAATGAAGTGAAGAAGTGATACTTATAGAAACAAGAATGGAATATAT
>JAYDZE010553221.1:0-13338 GCA_034509125.1 Monilaria moniliformis | reverse complement strand
TTTCTTTGAGTGTCTTCTTTGTTATATCTTCTTTTCTTTCTTCCTTCAGAAAAATCGAAGATTCCAGAGTATATCTTTCCACGAGTCAAAGTCAAAAGGACGCTTCGATTATTTTTCTGTTGAATCTTATCTCTTAGAAAGAAAGAGACTTTCATTTTTTTATTGAATTTAATGAAAAAAGAGAAAAGTCTATGTCTCGCATCTATTCTCCATTACACTGTCGTAACAAAAATATTAGATACGGTGATAAATCTAATCCACTAGAACACATTTAGGCAGGTATCACGAAGCAGAAACAGATCCCTAGGAATGCTCATAGAGCAGAAAATAACTTTTTACATAATCTTCTTACTGATTAGTGTAGTAGATGACCTGCAACTCCAGTCACTCCACCGCAATAATTCTACCTCAGAGTCTTCTGACCTATTCCCTCCTACAACTTGAAAATTGTGTGGGCAATATTCTAATAATTGGGGTGGAAGACAAAAATCACATAAACATGTGTAGTATAGGGAGAACGAAATTCTGAGCTTCGATTGCTTGCTTGTGTTGTATAATTTTCGTCCCCGACCCCTTTATTTATAGGGGTGGTGGGCTAGGTCAAATATTCCATGGAGAATTAGGACTGGGCCTCCCGATTGGCATAATTCTTTAAGTTGAGCCCAACTTAATTAAGTTCATTAATATTAATTGACTCCACTATAAAATTAATATTGCACTACCCATTCAAATCCACATTACGAATATGGCTCATTTTTAATTTATTATCTCTTGTGTTTAAGATTTTTAATATCCATTAATTAATTAAAAGTTGTTGCTATATTTAATTAATTAATTTCTTTTTCTAATAGTGGTCAATTTCAAAAATTTATTTTTATACTAGAATAAATTCCAACTGCGTGGATTTATATAATATAAATTCCTCTTTCCAATACCTTTTGGGGATATTATCAACTCAGGTATTCCCGAAACACGACTCTATATAAAAACAATCCAAGCATTGCTAGATATTGATTACCACTGCCCAAAATATAGGGAATCTTTAAGTTACGAAAAACCTATACCTATCGATAAATCAAAGCAGTGCATAACCAATATCATATGCCCAATGTTGCTTATATAGGTTGAGAAATAATCAATCGCTAAGACCTTGTACTTCATTTGCACAACATAAAAGTATGTATCTCCTATAATTCAATTTAGTGTTATACCACATTAGTGTCATCAGTTGGCCAAGATAGGCGCGGACATTGAATTGACACTGCAACATTTCATGATAGATTGTCCATGTCTATCTAGGTTGAGAAGTTGATTTTCTTCTATAAGGAACCGGCGGAAATATCTTATATAATCATGCATGGACAATTCAATTTACAATATAGAAGGTGGACTTGTTTGTCCAATTTATGATTATATGCTTAAGAATAAGCATCCGCACCTACAACTAGCAAATCACGTGACAATATTGAATCATTCTCAATATGTGGGAAATAAGGTTTTGAATATAAGGCAGCTCAAATCATGCTTTTCATTATACAAACACTAACATAGCGGTCAGGGAGAGAGTAAGAGTAGAGACTCGCTAAGTCGGTTGTAGACGCTAATCCAGGTTCGAAAGCGACTTTAACATAAAAAGTGAATAGTGTCGCTGATCAAACTCCTGAAACTATCGTACAACCCACGAAACTTGGTGACAATGTCCATGAATCTTCCCCATTTCTGATAAATGAGGTAACAGACTTTGAAACTAATCTTGGTCCTAATTTAAGTTACTTAATGATGATGTTCAGGAGAAAATACTGAGAAAACTACTGAAGTTGATCAAGATACTGGACAATATATTCAGTCACCAAGAAATAATAGAAAAGTTCTTTCAAAGCGGTTTTTTCCTGGAGAAAGTAAAGAGGAATTAGAGGTACTTAATGACGAACATTGCCAGGGAGTCTCTCAGAAATGGCAAAGGCTATCGAAGTAGTTCTATATGAAGAAGAAGAAATTCCACAAACTGTGGAAGAGGCCCTGAGGTCAAAACATTGAAGGGAAGTAATGAATAAGGATATCGGGCAGAAACAATTCATGGGAAAATGTGACAACTGCTAGAGAAAAAGGGATCGATTGGTTGTCGATGAGTCTTCACCATCAAACAAAGGCCGGATGGGTCGATTGAATGATACAAGGCTCGGTTAGTGGTAAAAGTATACACACAGACATGTGGAATAGACTATTCAAAATCTTTTCTACAGTGAGAAGATGAATATATTTCAAGTACTCCTATCCATAGAAGCAAACAAAGAATGGTCTTTTCATCAGTTCGATATGACCAATTCCTTCATACTCGGGGAACTAAATAAAGAAGTCTATATGAAGGCCCCACTAGGTTTTACTGGCGAGTTTGGGAGAGGAAAAATATGCAAATTGAAAAATATCTTATTTGAGCTAAAACAATCTCCAAGAGCCTGGTTCGGAAGGTTGCCATAGCAATTGAGGAAGTATGATTTCCAGCAAAGTAACTTAGACCATACGATATTCTTAAAGAGACGACGTGATCTCGTCACTTGTCTGCTGATTTATGTTGATGATATGATTATCGCTGATGATGATACAGAAGAGATCGAGAGGTTGAAGAAGAACTTGTACAACGAGTTCGAGATGAAAAATTTAGGAGCTCACAAGTATCTCCTTTGCATTGAAGTCCTCATATTTACTAAGGAGATTTTTATCTGCCAAAAAATGTATGCATTAGATCCATTGGCTGAAATTGCAATGTTAGATTGCAAATCTGCAATTACACCCATGATAGTTAATCATGAGTTACATATTGTGGAGACAATAGAGTTGACTGACCGAGAAATGTACCATCTTCTACTTATGTACCGACCAGACATAACATACGCAGTAGTAGTTGTAAGTCAGTTTATGCACCGACCTCAGGTTGATCATCTTAATAGAATGTCTTTCTTCAAAACTATATGCCTCCCGATTCTCGTTTAATAATTTTATTTTTTTCTAAGTCAAGATCAAGTTCATAAAATTTGGAATATGTCTCTATTACCAAGTAATTACAATCCTCTGACACAAATCATCCCTAAAACTATGACGTCGACGTCTTAACGAACCCTTTATTACAATACTTTTTTCCCCCTTCTTGTCCTTTTCTTTTTCTAGAATGAAAAGAATAAAACAAAGCACCGCCAAACATTATATACAAAACAGGAGAAAAGAATGCCGCCCGGAACATAACATAACAATTGATCTTGTATACAAAGAATGAATCATATCTAACAAGAATCACATGAATATGAAGACATGTGAATCTATTTATTCAATCTATCAAAACTCATCCAATTATTTGAAGTCCTTAGATAATTAAGGCCTGAAAGGTCACAAGGGCGGATTGTCGGTTCCAAATATGATAAAAAAGTTGTGAGAGAGAGAAATATATAGTTCATGGTTTCATGTTGATAGTTGCATATGCATGATTTTCATGTTGGCCAATGGAAGGATTCAGTTTATAATGCAAAATATACACGTATCTGACTATGAGGGCCAGTTCTGGGCGGTCCCCCAAAAATATATAGATTCATATACATGTATCTGAAATTTTTGTTTTATGCCTTTGTAAATTTTAATGAATGGCCAAATCTTGAGAACCTGCAGGGGCCTATATTATGTCGTATTATGTTAGCGTCGGCCCTGCTTAGATTTGGTATTCATCCTGTATTTGGATTCCAATGTTATATGTCGCAGTCAATTTTGAGTTGTTTTCCCATTGTTCGGCTTTTGCATGCTGATTTTCATGTTTGTCTATACATTTGAGGTTCATAAAGGGAGCATGTGTTTATTGTATGCGTGAGAAAAGGAAATGTGTATTTGTCCTTAGTCCGTTTAGTGTAATTTTCTAGTGTGATTAATGGGATATTAATCATATTATTGACTCTCTTAATGGTGCTAGACACATATTTTTTGTTCGTATATTAGACTACGATGGTATTAGGAGCTAAACTTTGTGAGAAAACGGTATAAAGGAAAGACCTCGGTGGAGAAAGAGAAAGGCTGCCGACAATTTCGCATTATACCTTGAAAAAATTTAATTAGAAAAAGAAAAAAGAAAAAAGGGAAGGAGATATAGAGTGATATAATGTACAACATAGCTAAAAAACTACATTAATGAAATGCAACACTAATAAATTTTTATGCATTTTAGAAATTTTCATGAATTCAAATTCGGAGAAAATCAAAATAAATATAAAATCAAAGATTGATGATGTGACATTATAATAAATTATACAGAAAGAAGTGATAGATGAAAAGGAAAATATTTGTTTTCTTTTTTAATATGATAGAGAGAAAACGGAAAAAGAAGGTAAGAGGTGGTGTATAGTGAAATATTGAGTCGACTTACCCGAAGACCTTTTTTGGTTATTAATTAATTATCATTCAAAATCTATAATTTTAGGCATTCTCCAAATGAATTTAACTTTAGCACACAGATGTTCAGAATACTTACTTGCACGGTTGTCGATTTCAGTCTATAGAAAAATAACGAGGAAAAATCCTCCACTTGGAATGCAGAAAACGTCCCCTCTCTCTTTCACTCTATATATATATATTGAGAAATTATTATAGGAGAATGTAAAATATTTCAAATAGGAGAATAGATAGTGAAAATAGCAACATTGCATACAAGCATAAAACGTCTTACTTTCAGTATACATATCCAACAAAAACAACGATGTTTTGATTATTGAACTCACATCATCTACTCTAACGCCACATAGTCAATTACTATGGTGCCACATAGACAACTTCCGGTGCCACGTCAGTTCTGGTTTGGCTGGCGTTTAATTAAATTCATAGAAAATTTAAGAATATATTAAAATTTTATGTATTTAGACATCAATTTTGAAATATACTAATAGTTGGTGAATTTACAATCAATTAACTTTTATTTTATTATAATTGCTTTGTGTATGCCAAGCGTGAACTGCACATGTATATTCATATATAAACTGGGAAATTATAAGCATGTCCACTTGTCGTTCTTTATTATAAGCGTGTCCATTTGTTCATATGTAGATTTTGATAAAAATATAATTTAGTATATGTATATGAATTTTTTGCTCTTGTTTGTAACTCTTACTTCTTTTGACTTGATTTTTTTTTAATTAAAAAAATAAATGCTTTAATTTCAAGCTATTGCGCATGAGTGAAATTTATCAATATGTGTCTCGAATACCCAAAAAAAAAAAAAAAAAAAACCAAAACTATACCACTCATTCTTCTTTAAAGCCCGATCCCAGAAAATGAGGAGGGGGGGGTATTTGAATGATTAAATTGCACGATTTTTTGTCTGATTTTGATTTTGCAACACTATTTTTAAATATTCTTTTATACGGATTTTCAATCAAATTCGGATCTCCTCACAATTTTAAAATCGAAACTATCAATGTAGATATGTGGCATATCAAAAGTGAAGTACCAAATCCAATAATCTTGATCATATCTCGTATAGTTGGACGTCGAGGGTAGGAAATGCCATTGCCGATCAACTAGCAAAATATGCTCTTGTAAATCGATGTGTTGTGTGTAAGGATATCAATCGGGACAGCCCATCGGGTTTCGGGTCAATCCTACTTAGATAATGGGCTAATCGAGGGTGGGCTAATCGGATTGGAATTTTATATGGTTAGAAATTTCCAATCCTAACCCTAAACATTCGGGTTTCGGGATAGCCCAGCGGACTAATCGGGTTATAATCAAACGACAACAAATAATTTATATATTTTTTATTCTTAATAATTCTATGTTTATAATATATGATCGTATACAAAAATTAAATATATAAATCATATGACAAGCATAAATTTCAAAGTGTAAAACATTATAAGAAAGTCAAAGATTAAACAAAATAAAATTAACGATAAATTGTTCAAAATTAGTTTTGCTTCATAGAATAAAAGAGTCTCACAAATGAATATAAACTCTAAATACTTGAATTACATTGTTATTTTACACCGATAATCTTTAAAGCTTCAACTTCATAATTCACTTCGAAGTCATAGTCCTGAAACTGTAATATTAAAACATAATATAGTTTGATAATTTATAATTTTATAATAAAAATAAAATCATACCATCAAAATATTCATGGAACCAATTACGTGAGCAAATAAGAGCTTGCATTTTTTGGTACATTTGTTCAAATGTGTACTTGTCACGGCCGCCCTTTATTAAGGATAATAAAGCTCGGTTATCGTGACTGGGGGTGGGGATTAAGAAGTGGGATTAGAAAGGGGTAACATATTTGATAGATGTCTCAAGGATATTAAAGACTTCATCGAATAGATTTATATCGATTTCTCATTATATCAAATGAAATAGTCTTACAATGACGAAAATGATAAATCAGAGTCTTGGGATGAATACACATAATCCATCCCTAAATTCATACTTATACGCAGAGCAATACATTGAATACGGTGACATGTATGAAGATATGCACCTCCGAGAGTCTTGTCTAAAAAGGAACATTTAGACTTATTCAGCACACCATCCTCCTCATTCACGGCTCAACCTGCACATTTAGAAATATATGCAGGGCTGAGTACAAAAGTACTCAGTGAACACATGCCAAAATATACACACATTCATTCGAAAATATTGTCACACCATCACAGTAAAGCACGGGAGTTTTATCTTAAAAGGCCCGAGTTTACTAAATTCCTTTGTGATCTTAAAGTTCGACTGCGCAGTCTAAGTTCTCTTCATCATAAGCCATATCTGATCTTATCGTGCCGGGGAGGTGGCCACCTCCCACGGTCACCCTTTCTTAACTTGTGCCGGGAAGGTGGCCACCTTCCACGGTCACTGGACCGGCCAACCCGCTCGATGACTCACGGTCCCCTTGTGTACACTAGTCCGAGGAGGGACGCTACCCTTTATGGGACCCGAATTCGATTTCATAACTTTTGGCATAGCCAACGTATAGGCATTCTCATAAAATAAGCATTTTTGGCAAGACAATAACTTTGAATCTACGAACCTCAGTTCGGGTTTTGATAAGAATATCAAAATCATAACTTTCTCACATTCATTTAATATTTGAATATATTAAAGCCCATAGTTGGACAGGAAAGCCCACCTCGATTTTCTCCTTGATCTGGAATAAAACTTTGGTGATTGTATCGCCTTTCCACTTCGCGATTCCTTATTGTACAAAGTAAGCTAATTTTTAGCTTAAAGAATTATTTTCATAATCATGTGATATGCACGTGTCCTATTGAGGCCTGCCTTCTACGTCTCGTCTTTTAGCATATCCCATAAAGAAATTCTTTATCTCATACTTTAAAATTTATCCGACGATAAATTTCGCGTATTTATTGATTACAATAAAAAATTCTTCGATTCTTAGTTTTTATTGGTTAAGGAATTCTAATTCCTTTGAAGTAATTAAATTGGGAAAAATAATTACTCAAGATTAATATGAAGATTAATTAACTTAGGATCTTTTTTGAATCATATGATTTATTCTTTTATAAATTAATCCTTAGATTAATTTATTATAATCTCATAATTAATTTCGAGAATTAATTTGATAAGAGAGAATTATTTTAACTCTTCTTAAGTACTTAAATTAATTAAGTACTTTTATAATCTCAATTAATTAATCTACTAATTGATGAGGATTAATGATTAGCCCAAATGTTAATTATATTGGCCCACTTAATTTAATTAAGGCCAATTCTTTAATTAATTAGAGCCCAACATTAAATAATTGGCAAGCCCATTCTAATTAAAATTGGACCCCAACTACTTTATTTCTCTTGGCCTAATTTCCTCGGCCCATTTCTTTTTAATTTTCAGCCCGTTTATTTTAATTCTCGGTCCATCACTTTTAATTTTTCAGCCCACTATAAAAGCCCATTTTTTTTAAATGAACCGGTCCGGTTCGGTCCGGTTCAACCCAAACCGGCTCTAGGTTTAGGGTTAACTTTCCTACACACACTATCTCACACTCAAATTCACACACCCTCATCTTCTCTCTCTACCTCGCTCTTCTCTCCCCCTTCTCTCTACCTCTTCTCCCTCACTCTCTCCACCCTCCATTACCGCTGCATCCACTTCCTCTTTCCGGCGCCGCCGCCGCCGCCGCCGCTGCTGCCGCCGCCGCGCTTTCTCTCCTCTCGCGGCCGTATCTCTCTCTTCTCTCCCTCCTTCTCTCTCTTTCTCCTTTCTTCTCTTCCTCTCCCTCCTTCTCTCTCTTTCTCCTTTCTTCTCTTCCTCTCCCTCTCTCTTTCCTTTTATTCCACAGAGGGCCGCTGCCTCAGCCTCCTCGCGGTACCACCGCCGGATCGACCCCGCCGCTGCCGCCTCTCGCCTTCAACCTCACGGATTTCTCTTTCTCTCTCTCGACTTCCTCTCTCTCTCCGGATCTCTCCCTCTCTCTCGCCGGATCTGCTCGCCGCCGCCGTAGAACCCATCGCGCCGCCGCCACGTCGTCATCGTGGATCGTCGCCGTCGACCGTGTAAGTGATGAGGGAGGGCAGATCCGTCTCTCCTCTTTCTTGGCCTTGGACCGCCGTGCGCTGCCGAGTGCCGTGGCTCGTCTCCTCCGCTGGTAAGTTTCTCCTACTTCTTCTTCTTCTTTTTTATTTTTATTTTTATAAAAGTTCTAATATTTCTTCTTTTTTTTTGTTTTTTCGGCGACTTTGCCTCGTCACCGCCGCCATGCCTGCACCGGCCGCCACTGGGCGCCCGTCGCCATCTCTGGGCAACCTCCATGCTGCCCTTGAAGCCTCGTTGAGGGGCTGTCCATTTGAGGAGCCCCTTCGTTGCCTCATTCTTCGCCATCCTGGGGTTGCTTTGACGTCGTCGACTCGACGGTGTGCATGATATTGATTATGTTTGCATGATATTGATGTTCCTACGTGTTGTTTCATTGGAAATATTGGGCAGCCTCTAGTTCTAATTTCATGCTATGATATGCTTGAATTTTGTAAAGGAAAGGTTGAGGAACAATACCTTGATGGATTGAGGTTTTGAAACCTTAATTATCTTCAATGTCCTCGCCTTTCGTTGTGATGATTTGTGAAGGTTTGCTAGGTGAAGTTTGAGTGTGTGCTTGAGCTTGAGCGTGTTGGTGTTGATATGGTTGATGCTGGTTACATGAACTTGTAGTGAAAAATTGTCTAAGTATTTATGCATTCTTCACTTGTTGGTGTTGGATGATGGAAAGCTTGACGTCACTTGAGTATCTTTGTTCATGTGATGTTGTGAATCTTGCTTATTTGAGGAATATGGTCAAGTAACCACTCATTTTCACAAGCGTCGTACGTTACTAAAATTGTTGTCTCCAAAAGTGGAGGTGATGACCACTATTCGGACACTATTGAGGCTTGATCTTAGGGGATATTGGTGAAATTCTCACACTTCTTTCGTCATCTCAAATTCCTATTCTCAAGCTTGCATTTATGATTTACTATTGAACACTCTTGGCAATGATGGGTTTGCTATTGACACTATTGGACACTATTTGCTTACTATTTAATTAGTACTAGATTAGTATGTGATTAACCAATAAGCATATGATATTTGCTAATCGTTTTTCTTGTTTTTCTGTCTTTGTTTGTGTAGGAATTTCTCGACGAAAAATCGAGGGTTGCTTGGGGCGTAGGATTGAAGTCTTACGAGTTCATTTTGTACATTATAGCTACTTGTATAATTTTATAAGAATTTCGTTGGTATTATAATTTATTTGATCATGTATTCTTTATCTTGTAGTTAAATTCTTCTTACTTCATATCCCTCGCTTGTAATCAAGAGTACAAGTATTAATTTTATTTTGCCAAGTTAGAAATTAAATTTCTAAGTTAAAATCTTAATCGTAAAATAATCACAACTTTAGTTAATAAAAACGATGGTTATTACAAGTCACTTTTCCTTTTTGGGTAAATAATTGGTTATATTAGTATTCGTGTCATGTCAGGAATTATTTTTGGTAATATGTAAATATAATTTGTTCACTGTTGCGCAGCTTTCTGATGTTGAAAATATTATATGACTTAGACTTTTTCCTGGAATAGTATGATGTTTATAAAGTAAACCAATATTGTGAATAAGTAAGTTGGTATTTCATACGTATATTGTGTACATGTTATTAGAATTATTACAATGGAGTTATATAAAAAAATATAGCCATAAAGAGTAATATTATATTCGAAAAATTTGTAAGGGTCATTCAATAGTGACACCATTTATTTAGTTATTCAGTAATCGGGTAACAATTAAACACTTACTATTTATGAAAACCACATTTTAGAAACACAATTAATTACTTTCTACATTTACATAAATTTCTCTTTCTATATATATATATATTAATCACATTTAGGTTCAAGTTTATAAAACTGCTACTCCATAAAATATCACAATTACATTTTTCTTAAAGCTAAAATATCACAATTACATTACTTTGATCTTTTGTGATATTATAAAGATTGTATTCTAACAATATTATAAATTTTAAATAAGAATCGAGGTCCAAACCAACAATTCAGTAAGTATATTTATAATGCAAGGGCAATTGGTCCCTAATATCACGTACTATGGTCGAATTTGGGATTTTTCAACGAATTTAAAATTTGGTCGCAAAAATCATGAACTTTGTTGTTGTTGCCGATTTCCCACGATTCCTCAAATCGAAATCGATGTGCCAAATTAAATGCTGAAGTGACAATTGAATATATCAAAACGACATCGTTTTGATACTATATTTTTTAAAATAGGGCAGTAGGTCGCTAATATCACGAACAATGTCCGAATTCTAGATTTTCCCACGAACTTAAAATTTGTTCGCAAAAATCATGAACTTTGTTATTGTTGCCGATTTCCCATGATCCCTCAAATCGAAACCGACGTGACAAATTGAAAGTTGAAGTGGTAATAAAGTCTATCGAAACGACGCCATTTTGATACAAAAACTTTAAGAAAAATAAAAATAAAATCGCTCATTTCCATCAAACTAAATCTAGCAAGAGATCTCCACCAAATCAGTCAAAATGATAATTAACACGCCTAAATAAACTTCAGTGAAGCCCTAATCAAGCACCATGAGCGAGGAGAATACAAAAAAATTAACAAGTTAATTATTGAATACAAGTGCAGAAACCTCACCTCTACCATTTTCCAAAAGCAAATCCTTCTTCCTGCATCTCATTAGGAGGCGGCAGGATCGATCTATCCGACGTGAATAAACCATCAGAGTCCTGGCCAAGGTTGTACGACGAGCTGCCGTTGCCGTTCAAGATCAGAACTGAAGCGTCGTGCTCAAAAGACTCAACATTCGTCGAAGGATGCCATCTATCTCTCTCTCTAACTAGACGCTGAATTTTCTCTCTCTCCCTAAACATGCGATTGGGTGCAGTGCGTATTGGGGTGAGAAATATGGAAGAGAGAAAAAATGAGGTGGCTATGATGTGTATTTTGTTATTTCTTTTATTTATTTTTATATTAGTATCAAAACGACGTCGTTTAGATAGATTTAATTACCAATTCATCATTTAATTTGGTAAGTCAATTTCTATTAGGGGGATCGTGGGAAATCAGCAACATCAACAAAGTTCATGATTTTTGCGACCAATAGGGGAGGAAATTCGGATACCCGCGGTACTTGACCCTAAAAATCGAGTAGCTGCACCCGAAATTCCCTAAAAAACTATTACTTGATCCCGATCCCATTTTCTGTTCTGGCATCCCGAATATCCGGGTCGGGTATCCGAACCCGTGTAATCAGTTACCCGATATCTTTTTTGACAGTACGAACCGCTAATTTTTCCTTTTCTTCTTTCTTCACTCTTCACTTTCGTTAAACCCTTTCTCATTTCCCTCTCATATCTCAATTGCTAATCCCCCAAAAAACTAGAACTCCATCACTTTATGCAAGTCACACAAATCGAATTTACCATCTGGTCTATCTCAACTAATTTCGTAATTATAACAAATGGATGGAACCTAATCTGCTTATATGCATATTCTTTGTGTATGGAAAAAATATTAAAAAAACAATCACAGTCTAATCTTGTAATCTTTGCTCCTTTTTGGGTGAATCGAGAGTTGCAGAGGATTATAGTTTATACTAAAATTTGTCGGAGTTGCAGAGGATTAGAGTTTAGAGGATGAATACCTATAATCCGATCCGGATAAGCAGTGGAGAGAGGCTCTCGCTGGGGATTGGGGAGGCTCGCGGTGACGGTGGAGTACTAGAGATAGGCTGGCGGTAGGGAGACTCCGGTAGGTAGGGCGGGAGATAGAGACGCTTGGTGGTGGATGTGCGTACAGAAGATGGGTTGCAGCTCAACTCAATGGTGGTGGTGGCTCGCGGTGGAAGCTAAACGAAGGCGGAGTCCGGTGGCGGAAGGGCGGTAAGAGGAGAGAAGCCGATCGAGAAAGGGAGAGAGAAAGAAGTCAATGGAAAAAACTAAGTCCAGAGAGAGAAGAGAAATCAACAGCCAAAATCCCCAATCCTCATTCCCAATTAAAAACTAAATGTACAATTTCGGGTAGCAAATCGGATATCGGGTATATCTGATACCCGATCGGATAACCCGATACCCGAATATTCAAGAATATACACACCCAAACCCGTACCCGATCCTGAATTTTTGGGTAATGGGTACCCGATACCCGACGGATAGCGGGTCAGGAACGGGTGTACCTGAAAACCCGAACCCGTTTGCCAGTCCTAGAGACCAAATTTTAAGTTCGTGGGAAAATTCAGCTTTCAAACATAGTTTGTGATATTAGCGACTAATTGCCCTATTTTTTAAAAAATTTTAGTATCACAGCGATGTCGTTTTGATATATTTAATTGCCACTTCAACTTTCAATTTGTCACGTCGGTGACCAAATTATAAGTTCGTTGAAAAATTCAGAATTCAGTCATAATTTGTAATATTAGCTACCAATTGCTCGCAATATAATTGTAAGGTGGCGAAAAAATTACCTCAAGTAAGGTTGGCGATTGAGATGATCTAGCGTCTTCACTTAAACCAAAGCGACACCGTTTCGCGCAGATTAAAAACTGCATACGAAACGCAGCGTTTTGCGTGAGATGCTAGATCATCTAGCGTCTCCAGAGATGCTTGATGATTTAGCGTCTTTTCGACTTCCATATATGCCCAATCCAAGTATTACTATTCACACAACTCTTGTTTGAAAATCGGGAATTGCTGCAAAAGTTGCGAAACCCTAACTGTTTGGCAAGTTTTTTGACAAAGGTATGATTATTCTCAATTTTAATGTCTTATAGAAGTTATTTACATTGTTATGTTAGTAATATGT
>JAYDZE010553210.1:0-13338 GCA_034509125.1 Monilaria moniliformis | reverse complement strand
TTATTCTTGAAAGCCAGAATTCGAGTTCTGTTCATGTTGAAGGTTTCTGCAAGCTGCTTCCTATATGCCTCCCTAGACGGAGAAGAGTTGATAGATGGATTTTCCTTACCTTTCTTACCTTCTGTAAGCATGTAATGCGCGTAATCAAAATCCATTGCAGATCTATTAGGAATGAACCGATCCAACTGCCAACAGAACCAAAGATTATTGAAATGAATAATGGAGAAAACATCACACAAAAATGGCTAGCTAGAGAAGTCTTCAGAAACAAATAATTTGAATTAACCACACCATTTATAAAACCAGAAGATCATTGAAATGAATGATGGAAGTAAAACCATATAAAAACCAGAACCAACACTAGAACACTCAAAATGGCTAACTAGATACACCACCATACGCAAATAATTTGAATTAACCACATCATTTATAAATGTAGGCTGACAAATCATATCCAGACACCAAAATTTTGAACTCTTTAGCCACTCAAATGCAATATTTCAGAAAAGAAATTCAAAGTACTCGAAGCAAACCAAGAGAAAACGGACATTCTGATAAACTAAGCTGTTTCTAGCTTTATCACCAAACGAAAAGGTGATGACATAAGCTATATTCATATACAACAAAACACAAATTCTTGAATAATCAATTAAATAAGGAAACACGGATAAAGGCACATTAACTTACGTTTTCCCGCGAACTTCTTCTCTGACGAAACTGTTCTTGAAGAGGGCATCGCGATTGGGACTTGTTTGACGATGCAGATGAAGGAATCATTCCTGTTTCCATCACGTTAGCAACAACAGAAATCGAAGGAAAGCAAAAGGAAAAAGATGTGTGTGTGTGTGTATGCGATATACAACTGTTAGTATAAATTAAAACAGATCAGCAAAAAATCCCTGCGCCAAAGAGAACACAAAGTAGAAGAAAAAAAGCAGCCTGCAGAAAACAGATTTGGTTAGAGAAGAAACAAATCCAGATCCAATGAACAATCAATGAGTGGAAGAAATAGCGAGAGAGAGAGTCGTAATGATTGATTTTTGGGGAATTGAATTCACGAAATTATATATGCATTGAATCTACAATGCGAATTGTGCATGAATGTTTTTTCTGCAGGGAGGTTAACGGCTATATTTTGTAGAGAGCCGTTGAGATTTGCTTTGAGGAGTTAGTAGTGAAATAATAATAATAATAATAATAATAATAATAATAATAATAATAATAATAATAATAATAATAATAATAATAATAATAATATCTGACCAACCAAATCGAATTAATTATAAAAATAAGAAATCTAACTAGATTTGATTTTCTTACTAAAATTGATTAATTTTTATGAATTGACCAAAACTGCTACTTAGCTGGAAAATATTTTACATACGACTTTAGAAAGAATATTTCACTTAAATATAGTATATAAATATATCGGCCTTTATTGGACCAAAACCAAATGCCCCTCTTATAATTAGAGCCGACTAATATTTAAACTAAGGATAATGAAAGATAACTCAATTGATACAATATTTTTTTCTCCAACTAATAGATCGGGGTTCAAGTGATTTTGGGTGCGTGTGTATGTAAATTTCAAAAGAATATTTGAACTAAGAAAATTATTAAATTTTCGTGGCCTATCAAATTTTGCATTGTACGATACATAGTACAAAATCTAACTCAGTGGCCAAGGTAAATCAAAACAATTAAACTACCTATTCTGACCAAAAAAAGAAAAGAAAAGGAAAAAATCAACAAATGAATACATCACTCCTTGTTCTAGTGGTACAAATGAATACATTTGCCATTAGTAATACAACATAATATTCGACGAGAGTGTCCCATTTGCAGCTCAAGATGGAGACATGCATTCTAGCACTTGTGTCATACAAATGTGCACTAGTTATAAGGTAGACTCGTTTGCAGCTCAAGACAGAGGCTGCATTCTACTACTTATGCCATACAAATGTGCACCAGTTGTGGAGAGACAATGCGTCTGTCTCTTGGTCTACTGTACAATCGGGGACGGATCTAGGTGGGGTCGCGCGGGTTGGCCGACCCCACCGTCAGTTCACGAGTACTAAAAAATTATATTAAATTCGGTCTTTCAAGTCGTTGTTCACCTCACTTGCATAAGTTCCGACTCCATGATTCTTGTTTTCTGGATTCGTCGCCATGTACAACACAATAATGACTACTCACTTGTAGAATGGGAGAACTTGAGTGGAAGAGTACTGAGAAGATGTTCGTCTCTGCTCAGCCTCTGCACTGCTATGCCTAATAATGAGTATCCTAGAGCACGTCTAACACATGAATAGGCAGTTTGTATATGTGCTTATGAATCAAGTATGAGTCGTTTAAGTAATATAATCAGGTTCGATGCTCTATTCATTTAGTGAAACCAAGGGCATAGTCAGGCACCTGATTAGTGAAATAGCAAGACCACGTTAAAAAGCATCACACTTGTATAATATTCTTTCCATCTATTAAAAATAGTCATATTTTTTCATTTTGGTCTGTCCACCAAAATTAGTCTGATTCCATTTTTAAAAATTTCTCACTAAATCTATAGCAACTGTTTTTTCTCTTTTCAACAGCTTTTTCTCCCTCTCTCTTACCTTATTAATTGTGATTTAAAACTCGTGTCGTCCACTAATAGGACTATTATTAGTAGACGGATAGAATACTCATGCTAGTTTTAAAACAAAGTGATGTCATACAAAAGCAAAGCTAGCAGCTCACATTGCCAACCAAAATTGGAAGAGAAATTGAAAGTCATGCAACAAATTAAAATTTATGTGGCAACCAAAACATGATGTTATTAATTTTTATAAAAAAATAAAATGTCACCTTATCTCCTTCTCTTCCATCTCAGCTCTCTCTCTCTTTCTCCCTAATCGTTACATTTCTGCGAATGAGGAAGATGGTTGTGACCACTAGAGAGAATGAGGGGAGAAGTGAGATGGAAGAAAAGGATATGGTTTGGCATTTTAATTTTTAATTATATTTTAAAAAATAATAACATCAAAATTACGTCGTTTTGATCACCACATAAGTTTTAATTTGTCATTTCACTTTTGAATTCCCCCCGTTTCTTTTTAGAAGAAAAATCAAACAAATTGAAAGTCCGTGTATATGAATTTTAAAAAAAGTTAAGAGAAAATACGAAAAAACGCTGAAAATTCATGTATTTATACGCAAATAACCATTTTTTCGATGTATCAGTATCAACTCTATCCTCGAAATATATAGTCGAATAAAAAATTAAAACTCTAAAATCGATTGAACGCTTTTGAAAAAAGATAAGCGAATTATTCCATAGATATAATTATAGTGTTGATATGGTTGGGGCACAATATTTCCGGCATGCTGTAACAAATTAGATCACTAAATTACACAAAGTTAAATTTTGCTATTAAATTCAAAAGAGTAAAAAAGGGATAATCTACCCCAACAATGTCACGTCGAAATATTCTGAAATAATTATGCAAATGATGCCCATAAAAGGCATGCCACCCACACAACACAATTTCAAAAATTCAAGAATGGAGCACTTGATTGGATGTACTCTGATATTGATGCTGGTCGTGTACCCTGTTCGGGCCGAGGTAAAGCCCGACGGGCCTCTGAAGATCATTAATAAGGATTTGCATGAGACTGGGGGATTATATGCAGAAGAAGAGGGAAACGGAAATCTGAAGAAAATTATAGTGATTGCTGTTCCCATAGTAGTAATTTTAATATTAGTGATGGGACTTGTTTGTTATTATTGCTGTGTTAAACGTGTATCAGAGAAATTATTTAGAGCACCAGGTCAATACCTAAACAGGTAGATACTACATATAATTCTGAAACATGTCAATTTCAAGGAAATAAAATTCATTTTCTATTGATTTTATACTATATATTCATTATTTGTACAATATGTGTTGAAAGGAGAGCAACGTTGTTAAAATTAAATTAACTATCAAAATTAATTTATAGCAACTGCTGAGCTGAGTTCCGAGTTCCGAGAATGACGCTCACCTAAGGAGGTGTTTGATATGATAGAATGGAGTAAGGGAGAATGAAATTGAGATGTTTGGTACGAGGGGGAATGAAAGACCTTAATTTGGCCTTTCATGTGGTCAAGGCATTTGGCCTTTCAGCTATCGAGGCATTTGGCCTTTCAGTTATTGTAACTATCAGTGTATTGATGAGACGCCATAATAGTCGAGCCTTTTCAAGTCATTCCTTGAACCTATAAATAGATGTGATCTTTGGAAGAGAAAGAGAACAACACAGTACAATCCTCTCTAAGCTCACAAGCATTTGCATCACACATCCATTGTTTAGTTTCTTTAGGAGCATTGTTTGCTCAATTTTTGGAACTCCGTCAAGTTCGTCAATGCCTAGCGGGTTTGAGGTGCTTCTACATGCTAAGAGGAAGTCGTTTTATCTTTGTGGACAATACGTCAATTCAAGAGCACTAGTCAGAGCGTAATATGTCTTGCGAAAATAGGGTTTTCATCAACTCGACTTATTGTTGGTTTATTTTATTATTTCCATTGTAATTTCTGTTGCATTCTGTTTTGTTTCTTCCCTTCGGCCGTAATAGTTAGAGTACCGTCTATTTAACGGCTTGAGTTTTTCCCATATTTCTAACACAAGAGTCATAATTTTACCTTCTCTTATTAAGACATTAAGCGTATCTCAAGCAAAGCCTTCAATGGTAGGCCATATTGTTGAACTTGAAAATAATAGGTATTGACTTATTCTTTGATGGAAGCTTTGATAAATATAATACTTTCATTCATGCTAAACTTTCCAGAATAATTTCATTACATCTTTTTTGCTTGAAATTTCATACTTCTTATCAACTAATACCTAGCAGTAATTTTCTGTCACACTAAGCACGACTACAAATTCAGCAAATGATTGGTCATAAAAAATTCCAAATTTGCACCAGCACAGAAAAATCCATTAACAGCTGCAGCTGCAGCTGCAGAGTGAACGTCGGTCTTGGAGTTCAGTTCTTGGAACTCACCCACCCAACAGCCTGTAATGGGTTGGCTTGGAATTAAGTGTATTTCAGCAGCTTGTAATAGTTTTGACATCATAACATCAATTATTATATTAAGATGAGAATTAGGCAGCTAATTAGCAAGTATATCTACAATTTATTAGTAATGTTTACTATTAGAAATTTATTGACGCCTATAACCAATTACTACAACAACTTATATTTAATTACTTAGATATATTGTAAAAGAGTTTGAGTAATTAACGAGTATTATATGGTTTGTGGCGATAATTTTTCGTGAGATTTCATCAATTTAAAATCTAAATAGAATCATTTATTTTGTATATAATCTTTTTTTATTAAATAATTTTAAAATTAAGTTAATGTATATTATTATGAGAATTTGAGGTGAGAATGAAGACGACTAATTAATGGGTATTTATATAATTTGTTATTAATGTTTACCAATTCAAATTTTATTGACATTGATAACGAATTATTACAACAACTATATTTAATTAGCTAGATGTATTATACATGAGTTTGGATAATTAGTGGGTGTTGCTATGCATGTCTGGGACAAAAACATATAATAAAATTATTTGTTTAAATCGGGTATGAAATATTTACGAGTATATAAATCAAAACCGGGTTAATTGATATGTCTTCATGAAATTCTATCTTGTAGCTGAAACCACCTCTTGTTCCTTAGGTATACAAAGATCACAATCTTCCTAATACAAATCTGGGGCAGCTGCAGCATTTCTAGCCAATCTGCAGCAACCGGAACCGTCTGTCTCCAACCCCGTAGCGAACCTAGATCTCACTGTCAGAAAGTCAAGAATCAAATGGGTGTTTCACAAGAAAATGTGACAACAAGGTGTAGTTATATAAAATTATTGCCTAAAATTTACATGCAACTAGTAAACAATCAACATCTACAATAATCCATACAGCTCCCGCCATATTATTATTGGTGGCGACCAACCAACTCCTCATGTAACCTACTAAATACCAAGTTAACCGGTATGCAAGCAACTGTTGTGGGCAGACTCCCAGTTTTGATCATCCCGCCCACTTCAAAATTGCTCATGTCGTTTCTAGGGTCGCTCTGATGCTGCTCATCTGATGCAATCGATGAAAGACTTCGTATCTTTTGGTTGGACGACGGGCTGCTCTTCTTGGGTGAGTTTCTTGAGAACTTCCTGTCCATTGGATACTGGGGGTAGCTCCTCTGCATCATGCTCCCCTTCAGACGAGCATCTTGATTGATGAATAGAGTGTGCTGCTTGCTCTCACCGTTCAGAAATGGGCGGGGGACACGGGAATTTGCTGTCCTCCGACCAGTCCTCCACACCGAAGGAAGTGCAGGAGTCTCCAGAGGTTCGGGGTGAAAATAATTGGTGGTAGAGACATGGTTGTCGGACAAATCACTTTCAAGAGCTTCGATCTGTATGGGGTGGCCTATTATAGCGTGTCCATTTAGCTTGCTCATCAGCGAGATCATTGGGACATCTCTTCGATAGTTGTTGGCCTGGACTTTCAAATCCACGTCTATCAGCATGGTCTGACCACCAAAAGGATGCCTACCGACAAAGAAAGGATCTACATATTCTTGTGAATCCTCCCAATATCCTCTTGTGATTGACTGATTATTCCAAGCGAAGCCGTCCAAATCAGCGGTCTCATTAGAACTGTGTAGTCCTGTCGATCCATACCTGGATGCATGGTTCCTTAAACTTTTATCAATTGGATCAGCCTTGAAACCACCACTGCTCCAGTTGGAGTTTCTGCTGTTCGCATATCTTTTGGGAAGCTCGGCATCAGTTCTGTCAGGATACCTTTTCCCAAGATTGCGGTTATTTCTTTTCCCTTTGAGCTGCCACTTGGAAACCTCCATGCTATTTGACATGTAGCCATGGGGTAAATGATGAGGCAAGCCATCTGCATATGCCATTTCATCAAAGTCATCACTACTGCTAATGCTTCCATGCTCTTCGTGTGCTTCAATACTCCTTGGATATTTAGGTTGTAATTCTATAGAATCTGCACCATCTGTAGATCCATAAAATAACTGAGTTATAATGCGCGAAAATGGGCGGCACAAGCAACCATGTAAGAAGAAATCCAAAGTCAAGAACTAATTTGTAGATCAGGAAAATGACATGTTAAAACAACGGCCAGGAAATATTTACCAGCTAAAAGTATCACCGGGAAGTCCTCTAGTGACAAATACAGTTACAGCACATATTTAGACAGCAAACCTAATTTAAGGAAATGTTATAGGCACTATTAGGCAGTTCCAAAATGTGGCAGGGTATGCTGGACCACCCCAAAAATTGCAATGATGTAATAATACGGGCCCAAAATAGACAATAACATTCTGAAACCGTCCTAGGTTATATTGTAGCTTTGCAATGATTTCAAGAGCAATATGAAATATCTCACCAGATAGAGCAGCCATTTCTTCATCTGAATCCGACTCCACAGAATCAGTTTCTGAACAATCTGTTTCAGTATCCTCTGTAGACCCAGAAATGTGGTCTTCACCAGCATCAGCTTGATAGCTGCTTTCTTCAAACTTTGAAACTGGTATTTCCATCTGGGTGGTTAGAGTTTGATTGTCATTGGAACAATCCCCAGAATCGTATGTCAAGTAAGCATTTCTACTCCTCTTCACCCGAGATATTGCAACTCCAGAATGCTCCTCTCCTGATAGAAACCAAAACAGAACAGAACAATTAGCAACCTTAGTAGATACGTTGGAAACCTGATACTTATTTCAGTATTTAAACAAGGTGCTCTTCTAATGGATCTCTGGTGAAATATTCTGCAGCCTAGACAATTTTTTTGTTGTACAGAAAAATCACTTATGTAACAGCACAAGGGTGAAGTTAAACAAAACGTAGTTGAGAATATTTGAGCATACTGAGGGAAGAAGCTTACTTGTTGGTGGAGTAGTCCGGAGACCTAAGTCCTGCAACCCTCTCATTCGAGGTAGTGCACCAGCACTATCATCATCACCACTCGGTTGATTTACATCCTTAACTGTCCCTTTGCATGGATGCTGGTCTGTCCCATTCTTTTCTACAACTGCTAAACCAAGCATCTCCGGTAGCTGGTTAGATCCGATGTCTATTTGATTTCCTGTGCCATTTTCCAAGCATTCTGAAGAAGTAACAGCGTCCGGCGATTTTCTTCGGCCATTAGATGAATTTCCTGATTTTCCATATTTCTTCTCCAACAGGTGCCTCTCCAATTCAAGAGCATGCAATATTGCATCTTCTCTCCGTGCATATTTCTCTCTTTTCTTTGGAGGCATACCCTGAGCAGCTTCAGCCCTTTCTATGCAGTCATCAAACTCACCACACCGAAAAGCCTTTACACGTTTTGATTTCTCCAAGTTGTACCAGTCCCTAGTATTACATGCAGGAGAAAACATCATATACTACAGTTAAAACCAGACAAGGAGTCTCAAATTCTACATTCTTTTTAATTAGCTAAGAGAAGTAACTCAGAATAAAATTCATCATTCATGAGAGTATCTGATGTAATAATCAAAAGACAAACAAAACTAGTCTAGAGGGACCAAACTACCAGCATGCTTAGTTCTTTATACAGGCTGCAGAAAAGAGAGGTTATAGGATCTTGTCAGTCAGAGAAAACCTCAGGGCTCATGGTACATACGCATTGAAATTCTTATTTAAGTAATTGGTGTACCCACATAAATGATAAAGGCCTTGCATTTGTGCGATGAGGGGCTCAAAAAATGGGTTTGTAAGTCATTTAGCTGCAGAGTACTAAGTTGCAAAGAAACTGAGTGATGCAACCTAAGCCTTATAAACCCTGAGCTGTTGGATTAGAAATGACTGCATTTGTATGATCTTCATTTTCCCTATCCCTGTTCTAAAACGAATGCTGCCTTTACTGCAGAAGATCTCAGTTAACTCTTAGAGGGAATGAGTTCTTTGTTCGTATTCTATACAACAGAAGGCGGATATCGTATTAATTACAAAAGTTAAACTTAAGTCTCCATTCTTAAGTCAGGCATCCTTTGCTGCTGATAATAATACAACAAATGGCACACACACACACGCAGAGTTTCAAGGCTTGTCATGCATCAACTATGGGCTTAAGAATTAAGATCAATGCTTCAACACACTGAGAAACCTACCGGAAGCTTACAGAAGCTCCATTGTTGATTTTCACCAAGCATGATATATAGTGTGTGACAATATAAATTGCACAATTTGGTTAGGACAGTTCAAATAATAAAGTATGTGACATAGAAACTGTCAAGCTAAACAGTGATGTCATCCATCATGTAACCTCACTCTTAACAAACCTCTCCATCACTATGAATGCTTTGAGCTTTCGCATATGACATACAAAAGTCACTTAAGAAAAAATGTGAAATTATCTTATTGGACCTAATAGCCATCATGAAAGAATATGAGAACGTAAGAAAGATCCATGTCATCCAAACCATCAAATTGATCAACGATCCATGTCATCCAAACCTTCATTGCGAAAAGCATTCCGTGTCCAATGCAGTGTTATTCTAAAATGATAAATAATATAAACTGGAGAAGACTTTAAGCATATCTCAAGCAAAGCCTTCAATGGTAGGCCATATTGTTGAACTTGGAAATATTCTTTTATGGAAGCTTTGATAAATATAATACTTCATTCATGCAAAAATTTCCAGGATAATTTCATTACACTAAAGCACGTCTTTTTTTTGCTTGAAATTTCATACTCCTTACTAATACCTAACAGTAATTTTATGTTACATTAAGCACGACTTTCAGCAATTGATTGATCATAAAAATTCCAAATTTGCACCAGCACAGAAAATCTATTAGCAGCTGCATCCACCACTATCATATACACATATTAATGACAATGCCATTAAAGGTTTTCCTATAAATGAAATAAAGGCCTTTCAAACTTACACACTAGCATCCTCCCTCCCTAGAAGCTTGACTGGAGTTCCTGATCGCGGCGATGTTATATGAGACGATGAAAGCTCTTCAGGCCCAAGTATCTTTCCAGGCCACCAAGACCCATTTCGTCGTCGGACCCAAACTATACTCCCTACACTACAATCCACCACTCCTCCCGTTTCTGAGCTACCCATCCCTTATACAGAAATATATGACAAAATGTATGTATGTGTATATATATAAAGAGGATTGCAAGTATAAGTCTATAGACAAAACAAATCCTATTTCTCCAACCTCAAATTTAATTGATCTCCATTTTTATGCTCACAGCATTATCTTGCCATCCATCAAAACGCCTTTAAGGGCAGATCACTCCATCAAATAACTATAAAAATGCAGCAATTCAACAAAACAAATGAATTAAGCAAATCAGAGAACGCGCACAAAAATCCAATAGCTGTTTGATTCAATGATCGAGAAGCGAATTCGAACATCAATTGATCAGCCTCCGGAAAAGAAGAGAGAAAACCGCGACGATCTAAGCAGAGTAATTGGGTGTGGGGCTAGGGTTAGGGTTAGGGTTTCCATTCAAAATTTTCAGGGGGATTTCATAGTTGGGGGAAATTGTGGTCAAATTACAGGGATTGATTGGCGGTTGGAATCGAGGAAAGGGGGGAATTTGATATATAGAGAGGAAGTGTATGTATAGGTGTATGTATAGGTGAGTCGATTTTGTGCTGGTTGAGTGTTGACTCTGGGCTTCAGGTGCACGAGTTGTGTCTGTCTGTCATAACATAAGCTTCGCATGCGTGAGCGTTAAGGCTCTCTTCACCCCCGGCTCACTTTAGCGCTGGCCCCGCACGGAGTAGCTCGCTAATTTGGGCCTTCACCGTTAAAAAGACAAAATATAAAGGTTTTCATTTAAATTTTCCCTTTATCACAAATTTTTATGATTTAAAAGTATCTTTACTTAGGAAATTCAGATGTAAAATATGGCTATCAACTGCACTTTAAAACATCGAATAACATAGTATTATTAAAAGTTTCGACTAACCGGCTAAACTAGTGTAATTTTTTCTTATTAATTCATAATTATTTGGTTTAATGTTAATGGAATTTGAATTTGAAAGAAGCTGATTACTGCTTAAAGTCCACTTAAATACTATCAAAAAATGCATTTTGAATAATTAAAAATCGTTGTCAATAAAGTATTAAAGTTGTTATAAAAAGCCAAAAATTTAAATGACCATGGGGAATTTTCCAGGACTCCATATGCTACAAAAATATTCTATTAGTCTGATTATCTTCAACACAAGCTCAGAAAAAAAGTTCCTCATCATGTAGCTTGCATTGAAGAGATCTTAGAGTATCTTATACTCTATTATCTAAGCTTGTGAAGCATACAAGCTCAGCAAGTGTCTAAGCATTTCATATGGGAACATGTGTCCATGTTGTCTATCCAGTTCAATACTCATAGAAACAACATGATATACTGGGCCGATGTGGCATCCTCAACATGTTTCATGTGTGCGTCTCAGTCAAACAAAGCGTACTCAGGAGACTTCTAATCGGGGGTGACACTTAATGGTGTGTCCAAGACAAACTTAACTTTGTCAAGCCTTAACACCAAACGCAAGCAACAGAGACAATCTGTAAAGTTTGACCCAGTCAACTTGTTTGTTTTCATCAAACATTTATAAGTCAAAATCGACATTCTAGCTATATATAAAGTAATGAAAAACCAAATCAGAAAAATATGTGATACTAATTACTTAATTCTAAAACAAGACTTATATTTACTAGGGAAAAATATGTGATACTAATTGCTTAATTTAATATCCAATATTGAACGTCATCTACCCAGTCATAAAATGGTCTCTAACTACTATAGTTAAATAGTATGAATAAAATCCAATAGCAAGTTTATTACATAAGATATCAAATAATGCTCAACAAATAAAATTTATAATCAAATTAAAATTTTACTCTCAAATAAATTATTGAATTAAACAATTTATATTGACTCGAAATTAATAAATATATGTTTAATATTAATTTTAAATTAATATATATATACATTTAATATTTTTATTTCATAAATTATAATATTAAGAAGAAAAAGAAATAATTAAATTTATTTGTCCATATAAAAATTTAATTTTTGAAATTAATATTAATATATTAATTTAAAATTAATAATAAAAAAATTAGTTCTAGCCCACAATGATATGTTACATTTAAAAAAAATTGCATCATTTTGGCTCATCCATAAATAACAACATAGGAAAATGCAACATCCCAACTACAGTGGCCCATAAACTAGCGGTCCATCAATAACCCCAACCCGCAGGCCGATCCATTACAGGATCCGGCCCATGACCCACAATCCGTTATGGTTTGGAGCTGGTGAAGATGCGCCGCTGTCTCTGTTCTTCTCGTCACCCGTTATGCTTTGGGGCTGATGAAGATGTTGTTTATGCGGCATCTT
The DNA here is from genome assembly GCA_034509125.1 of Monilaria moniliformis. NCBI lineage: Eukaryota > Viridiplantae > Streptophyta > Magnoliopsida > Caryophyllales > Aizoaceae > Monilaria > Monilaria moniliformis. The sequence goes on along the minus strand of JAYDZE010553210.1, from coordinate 908 downwards.
CGAGAGTACAAAGCTGACATCGACGTCGTCGAGCCCTACGTTGGTGGCAGCCCTATGCACGTGGAAACACAACAAATGTCATTGTGTTGCACCAACAATAGCCCTATGATGGTGAACCACAGCAAGCGCCTTGCGTCGTGCCGATGGTACCATCTCGCCAGCGGCTGCGCCGCGCCAATTGTCGGAAATCGGGCAGCCGCTACTCTCTTTTGATGACTGAAAACTGAACCACAAGGTTAAAAATCGAAATCAATTTTTCATTTCCCAAAACCCAATTTATAAAATTTAAATTTCAAAAATTAATCACAAATAATTAGAACATAATTTCAATTATCAATCGAAACCCCGAGTTCTGATATGGTCCTCGCTGGCAACTCAATGACGACAACGGAAAGTAGCCCAGGAACATCGCGGAATGGAACGAAGCCAATAGGTTGATCAACAAACCCGGACTTGACCCTCAAAGAACCATAGACAAGAACGAACAATCGAGCCCTAACAACCATCAAGCAATTTAGATTCAAGAACATGATCGGATGGAAACTGACACCCTCGAACAGTCCCTCAGAAATTCATAGGCAAAAACTCATAAACGAGCCCTTATGATCCAACGAGCAACTTAAATCAAAAAAGAAGATTGTGGGTAAAAGACGCCACGGACGGGAATGGTCAACTCATTTGATCAGTCGGATAAACACGTTCTGAGTACTATGTTCCAATGAGACACGAGAAAAACTTAAAACTCACATAATATATTTTTTTATTAATGATAAGTTTTTAAAATTATAAATAGCTAAGCCTTTGTATAGGTGCTGGAAAAATTATCTAAACCTCTGTTGTAAAAATCGGCCTAGGCGCTCGGCGGCTGCCTGCCGCGGCGCATACGGGCAAATCGGCTGGATTAGGCG